>JAOBRD020829577.1:0-13247 GCA_027575215.2 Hydrozoanthus sils
CCCCCTCCCCCCCACCACACCCCCTTCCTCCACCAGTATCAATTTTGTTCTGACAGGCCAGCCCCATAGGGCTCAATTCTGGAAAGCCTGAAATCTGATAACATGGACTAACCTGCAGAAATTTGGCAACTCAAATTATTTGCTAATTCTTAAAAGAATTAAAAGACTTTAAAGACTTGACTGCAACTTAATGAATGAAAAAGCTGACTGACAGACTGTATTAAATTGACTTTAGTTTCACTCTAATTTCACGCTTTATTTCTAATTAAATGTTAGTTTGTTTTTTTTATTACTGCAACACGCACAATAGGATAGTACATCGTACTTCAGATTTAAGTTGAAATGATTCATTGACTAGAGATCTAGAGATGGAATTGAGCAAAAATGATGCCCATACAAAATGCTGTATTAGCCCAGTTTTCTCACTGAAATTTTGCTTGTGCACAGGCCCAAATTATCAGAGTGGTTTTTTTTCAATCTAGTTTTTTCCCAACTAATGCTTAGTTTCTAACTCGTACTTTAATTGATTTGATCAATTAACGCAAGAGCTCTAAGGGAATGCTTGAAATAGTTTGATCAATCTTTGCAACATTCGATTATTCCTGTAATATAGTTCCATTATTTTAGACCCTTTTCCTGTTAATTTGCTACATATACTAGCTATTGTATATGTGTTGTTCTTGTATGCCCATGTTTAAATTCACTGACAATTAGCCAGTCACTAATGATGCAAGTGTTGCAGCAAATTTATGCTTATGTCACAACACTATATTGACAACAATGTATTCAAGCTTGTCTTGATTTGTTATTTGACAGGAAGCCTCTCAACCAGCTCTACATTCTAGAAAATAACTACAGTATACTACCGTCAATCTTTTAATATCTAATAATGATCACTGTGTGCATAAGCAAAGGTAACCTTCTTGAACATCAAAGCAGGCTTGGTATCTTATAATGAAAGTTAAACCAAGAAACTTTATGTTTGAGGTTAACAAGATTCGTTAAAAAACAACAAACAAGAGATAATTGAAAAACGCTTGTATTTGGACTTAAATTAGCCAGCGAACTGTCAACCTTAACTTAATTCTGGACTAAAAGCCTTGTTTGTTGTTTTATCGAATCTTGTTAACTTCAAACACGAAGTTTCTCGGTTTAACTTTCATTATGTATTTCTTCAAACTGTAGGATGCATGGCAATGTATTCTCTTCATGTCTTGTTCAATGAATTAATGATGATAATAATAAAAATTATAATATCATCATAACTGACAAATATTGATGATATTTATTTTTTGTTTTTATCTATTTATTACATTTTCGTTGGACAGAGACTGAGAACAGGACACATTTAGCCCCTTAAGCCTCCATTAAAACATTAATTACAAGTTTTTTTATGAAAACATTTTGCAGTCATAATTGATGTGAAAAATGATGCAAATGCTGTTTAAATCTCAGCAAATAGATACCAGTTGGTTAGGGGGAAAAGGTCTCGGATAGACACGCAGTTGATAAGAGTAAAACATACATCACCAAAAATATGTACTCTGTAACCATTCAAGGCACAGTCAAGAATACCAGGAAGGCCCTCAAGGAATAAGGGGCTTGGGGTTTGTCCCCACAGGAATTTTGGTATACTAGTAGAGTATTTCAAGCCTTCTGAAAGGTTTTCAAAACTGCTAAAACTGCCTTGTAGTCGCAAAAACCCAACCTTATTTTGGTCAAAAAGTGAGGTAAGGGCAGACTCCTCCCTTCAGTCCCTCCTCGTGCTATGGCCATTCACTTGACTGGTGCTTTATATGTATAGAGGTAACCCCTTCTTCTTTTTCCTGCACATAAATAGCATTCTAAAAGAAATAATACTTTGTCTTTTACTTTTTCTTTAGGAAGAATACGTAAAAGGTGAGAAGCATGACCTCAGTATCTGTGTCTTCGTCTGCTGTCTGGGAGAAGCCCCTTTGCACTAAAGAACACCAGAACTGGCTTGGTGTAGGTCACGCTTTGCTTTTATTAAGCACTGGTATACGACCTTACGTTAAGCAGCAAATGAAAGTTTTCCATGGACAGCTAGTGACAGCGATGGGATCTGCCTCTTCCTGCACTTGTAAATACAGCCCAAAAAGGAAACCAAATCCATGGCACAATTCAAGTTGTGCTTGGGCAAACTTTCTGCAAAGTTACCACTCTAGCGGAAAGCCAAAGTGGCAACAAAGTGACAGCAGCAAATGGGATGATCCAAATGTTGGCTACTGGGAGGTTGCCAAGCTCTTTATGTCAGATCTTGGGGCACACAAAGCAAGTGTTGTTGATGTCGAAACTACAGACCCCACAGGACTTTTAAACCTTTTGTATTGGTGCACATTCTTTAAGGTCCAGAAACATTTAGTAGCAGCTGTGAGAGATACTAGAAATATGAAATGGGGTCACGCTGCTAAGCAAGAGCTATCTGATAAACAGAAAACGGATGCTTTCACTACCATTGTTGATTTGCTGAAAGACCCTGAATTTGCAACTGACAGAGATGCCCAAAACGCTCAGAAAGCCATTACAGCATTAGAAAAGGTGAACATAATAGATGATATCGAAGAGAAGAAAGTGATCAAAGAATTTCGGGGTTTTATCACAGGAATAGAATTTGATATTAAAGAGAAATTTACTACCTTGATTGAAGACCAAACAAATATACTAGAAGGGAAAATGGATGAAGTTGGGAATGAAGTATTGGAAGAATTAAAGTCCCTCTCCAACAGTGTTAAAGAGTTGAAATTACTTGTACAAGGGTTTAACTCTATGTTGAAGGAACGCAAAGAACTCCATGCTGAACTTTTTCCCTGTAACATTGATGAAGTTGAACGGTTTGTTGAGGAAACAAAACTTTGTCAAGCTCAAGTTCAAGTAAAAACTTCATTACAATCATTTTTATTGATTGTTGCCATGGTGTTTAACATCTCGGTCAGAAGGCTTCATCGCATTCCATACTCGACTTGGTGGTTTGTTGTTTTATTACTGATTGCATCTTCCCAGGTAACAGAAAAAAAGTCGTCGCACAGAGATGGTAAGTGACGTAAATACTATGAGCCCTGGAGGAAAGTTCTCTTGATAACTTAAAACACTCATAAATTGCTTGCTTTTTTATATATTTCAATTTTTGCTGTAGAAAAGTACCTCATTTACTTTAATTGGTGCCATCTGGTGTTGCCATTTTGGTCCCCGCATGTTCCAGCTAGTGTAACTACAAAAACTAATAGACAGAGTTTTTAATAACATTTTATTGAATGAATTATACCTTTGAGACAAATCTGATAACTCAGTGAGAAACAGAAGGAAACTAGGCACGCTTCGTTGTTGTCTGCAAACAAGCTTTGAGATTGCTTATTTATACAGAGTGGAAAGTCTGGAACATTCTAGGTTCATGGATTTTCGTGTCCCACTTATAAAGCTGTCCGGATGGTCTCTTTGATTTAGTCTGGTTGATGAGATAATTTATTTAGATATGAACCTTAAACATCTGTCAACAATGTTATTCTAAGAACATTGCGTTGGCCAGGCCTAGATAATTGCAGCTCTACAAGCCTGGGCAAGTGACACATCAAAAAAGCAAAGTTATATTATGTAAACTAAATATTCTAGTTTAGCAGTCTAGCTCTGACGAATAGTCATGTAACATCTCTGAAGAAGCTACAGCGTCTTACTGCAAAATAAAGGTTCGGTTCCTGGTTTCTCTGCCAATGCGAGTGATTTCTCATACAGGGGTAAAGTAGTATGTTACGCTACGATAACCCCGTTACACTAGGCATTGCCCTATAACAACTCTTTGTGCGACAACAGGGTTGGTCAATTAGTTTAAACTATAGTACAAATTATATAAAGTTAATGTGATGCTGGCGTGGTTTAACTTATGAGTTTTATGAAGATAGCTTGGAGAAAACTTTCCCTTCTTAAAGGAAGATTTCCACCGATGTGTTTAATTTGCTACCTTCTGCTACGTAAACAGTATGATATCTTATCACTGTTATGGTTGCAAGACTTTAATTAGCCATCAGTTATATCAGGAATATTCTGATTACCGAGGTTAACCATAAAACCAAAAGATCCTGATTGCCGGGTGTTTAAGACCATAATGTCAAACTATAGCCTTAATTGTCCTTAGTTGAACTCGATGCTCAAGTTGTTCTGATTGCCAGAGGCAAACCTTAATGGCATGATATTCGGTTTAATAGAGGTTAATGAAAATCTGTTCTGGTTGCCAGGGCTTAAATTATGGCCAAATCGCAAGGTTTTACAGAGCTAGATTAGCCTTTTTGCCAAGTTTCCCCTGATTGAGAGTTATCCTTTGTGTTAAAGGTGTCCTAGCTAGTTGTCATACGTTTACCGCAATGCTCAACGTGCCCTATTCACCAAGTACCAACCCCTATTTAAAGTGCGTCTTGGTTACCGGACTGTAACTTCAATGCCAAAATTATCCTTATTACCAGATGTTACAGTTAGTGCAAAACGTTAACTGGTTGTCAGAATGATAATGTCTTAGTTGTCGTAGGTTCACGCAAGTCCAAAAATGGCCTGGTTACCACATCTTAATGCATTATATACCTTGGCTACAGAGGACGCGGTATTCAAGTTGACCTCGGTGTTGGAGATGCCTGGTTTCCAGATGTATCCCTTAAATTGCCATAAATCGTATGCATGCTTACTAAGCCTCGCACTAATCTTTAGCGTTTGTTCTAAAACTCAAGAATAGCTTGCCGATTAAAAAAGCCAAATAACTCTTGTCATTTTTCTCCAACATTGCAAGCTAAAAAGACTTTTGATACTGTGTTTTTCATTTGCAGATTGTGTTTTCCAGCCGGAAGAAGACCCATTGCAGCTACGTGAATTCTCGTTTGCTGACCAAATCCATGCAGCAAGACGTGACTTTACTGGAAGGAAGTGGCTTTATCAAGATGTGGAAGCGGTTTTTGACAGTACGCCCGATGCCCCGGGGATCATTATAGTTGGACAGCCAGGATGGGGAAAAACTGCGTTCATTTCTCAGCTAATATGTTCAAGTTCCACCAGCCTGGTAATTCACAATCGATTGCTGGCATACCATCTTTGTCTTCATTCGGAAAGAAAAACTCAGAGTCCCACTTATTTTGTGCGCTCGTTGTCGCACATGATCGCTCACAAAATTCCTGAATACTTTGAGATCATAGAACATGACTCGTTTATACGAAAAGTTCTGCATCAAGTATGCTTTCAAGATCCTGTTGGGTGTTTTGAGCAGGGAATTCTTGGACCACTAAAGAAGCTTCGTAAACCTCCGAAAGCCGCTTGGTTTGTTGTCATCGATGCCCTTGATGAATGCATTAGCTCCGTTGCAAAAGGAAGCAGCATTATTGATATCATCAAGCATAAGTATTCTGTTCTTCCTCATTGGCTCAAGTTGATAATGACATCGCGAAATATTCCCAGTGTTTTAAGAACTCTATCGAATTTGAAAGTTCTTCAGATCCGACCTGATGATCCACGGAATTTCAATGACATCGATTCATTCATTACTGCCAAGTTTTATAGTCATGGTAGCCTAATTAGAGACGTGTATAATAATCCATTGTTTTTTCTTGGACTACGCAACGGTGATCAAGTTCACGAAGCCATGGCAAAGTTAGTCAATCAAAGTCAAGGGAATTTTTTGTGGGTAACTGTAATGATACAGTACTGGCTGAGTAATCCAGCTGTGAAAATTCAACAAAGTCCATTGCCTCCAACGTTGAACAGTATTTATCATATATACTTTGAAAGGGAGTTTGGGAATAAGGTAAAATTTGAAGACATCAGAAATATTTTTGAAGTGCTGGTTGCTTCAGGTGGACCAATTACTTTACAAGAACTGTTTAAAGTGCTATCAATCAAGAATTCGATGCTTCATTATCAGTACGACTTTCTGCCAAGAATTGAAAAGATTTCATTCTTTTTAAGGCATGGAGTATCAGATGACACAATATCTATTTATCATGCTTCACTCGTTGAATGGCTTACAAGCCAGGAAAACCAGGCAAGCCCATTCTACGTACACAAAGCAAGTGGCCACAGCTTGCTTGCAGTCAATTACCTAAACATCGCTAGCTTGCAACTCAAAACATTTTCGTATAAGCAAGCATTTTCTATTGCTTTTCACATGGCAGGTGCTGATTTGGCGGAAAGTCATGCAAATGTGCGGGTATTTAAGGGACTTCCTTCACAACTAGTCAACACCTCAAACCCAAACCAAGGTGAAACTGCTTTGCATCTTGCGGCACGTGCAGTTTACCCTTCGACTATTTCTTACTTGTGCCTGCATTTTAAAAACGTCGATTGCCAGGATAACGACGGGGTGACCCCAGCTCTTGAAGCAGTTCGTCGTGGAAACCTTGATAATTTGAAAATGCTAACAATGTGTGGAGCAAATTTATCAAATAGTTTTTCGACCAAAAAGCCAAATCAGTATTCTTTTGCATCTTTACTTGGTGAAACCAAAGGTTTCGATAATTCAACTTTGCTTCATGTTGCATCTCAACTTGGACACACTGATATCGTGAAATTCCTTCTTGATAGAAATGTATCGATTTCAGCAATCAATGAGGACAACATGACTGCAGCGCACATCGCAGCCTCCTATGGGCACACTGATGTGTTGCATTCCTTACAGCGTAGAACTTTGTGTTTGGATAACTTTACTTTGTTCTTGGCTATCACAAACAACCACGAGAAAGTGGTTGACTGGTTCATCAACAACAGTCTCAAAAACAACTGTGTTCCAAAACCATTGGATAGAGAAGGTTTACAAAGCAGTTCTTTCCATCTTGCGATTACTCTCCAGCATCTGAATATTCTTAAAGTGCTTGTTAGATACTTTCCGGAGTATTTTGCAAAGTCAACCTGTCTACAAGAATCGGCTCTCCACAAGGCCATATATCTAAAAAACTTGACTCTTGTCAAGTTTCTTGTGAGTAATGGGGTCAACATTTCCTTGAAATGCAAAAAGCAAGACGATAGACTAGAATTTGGTCAATTTGTATTGCAAAGGCTCGACGCTTTAAGAGTTCCATGCCCATGCGGATACTCTGCTCTTCATTTAGCAGTCGAGAGCGGACTTGTTGAGATGGTACAGCTCTTTATCAGGAGGGACGCAAATTTGCAGGCCCAAAACCTTGAAGGATCCACAGCGTTACATCTTGCTTCTTACAGGAACCATAAAACAGTGATACGTGAACTTTGGTCAAAAGGAGCGGAAGTGAATGCCCTTAGCTTTAATGGCTCAACTCCACTGCACAGTGCAGCTCTTGGCCATGCTGCAGAAGCATTTCAAACTCTTATTCAGATTGGTGCAGAACGAGGTAAAAAAGACATTTATGGAATGCTCCCTTATCATTATATTGTCAAAGACGTCGTTGTTCGACAAGAGTTTTTTTTTCTTGATTTTTACACGGTGATGCATCCAGCGGAGAAAGTAAAAGCCACCTTTAAAAGCAATTTAGCCAGAAAACGCAAGTTTCCTTGGTTTTTCATGTTGCGTAAAACGCCTGCGCGTTTCCTTCAGGTAGAAGACAAAAACAACAGAACTATTATCGATATTATAATCAAAAGAGGACTTATAAAAGCTCACAGGCTGATGCGAAGAATTTCCGATAACGATTTTTGGGAATACCAACTAGCTTCTTCACTCACACCAATAGGTTTTTTGCGAGACCGACGTAAAACAACTTGGGTGATAAAAGGTGCTACTGAGTGTTGTACTTTAGCTAATCATATTTCAAACGGGAAGCTGTACAAAATATTGGCGCTTGATGAACAGAAGCGTAACGTCAATTGCTACTGCAGTAGTCATGAACCGTCGCCACTTCTTGTATATCTTCGATCGGGAGGTAGACACATAGCCCAGCTGTTAACTCGTTTTGGTGTAAAAGTTCCGGTTACGTGTGGTGCGACATTTACCAACTCACCTTTACACATGGCAGCGTATCACAAACTTCACTACATACATTATATTTCGAATTTCTACCCAGGTGGTTCATGGGATAACTATCTGAAGGATGAAAACGCTTTCTTTGATTATTTGTTCTTCGACTACAATATCACTCATGGCGAAACCGGCGTATTAGCACGGACAAGTGGAAACGGACCTGTTGCTTTATCGTTGAGGCAACATAGAAAAAAATTCGATGTTTTGAACTATTGTCGTGACTTAGAGGGGTATACTCCATTACATAGAGCGGCACAAGGTGCCAATATTGTTGCAATTAAACGATTTTTGAATTGGGGAGCCAACATGAAGGAAAAAGTTGGCAGATATGATGCCCTAACGCTTTCGGTTTTGTTTTCCATAAAATACGGTGAGCCTCGTCGTGACAATAGAAAAATAAAGAGATTGCCACCACGTCCATCTATTCTAACCAGTCTTGAAATCGAGATCGCTTCGCACGCTGCCAAAACTTTACTTGAGTGGTGGATAAAAAGTCAGGGAACCTATGATGTTAGTTGTAAGCCAACGCGTGCTGATTTGTCGATTTACCATCTTGCAGCGGCCCGAGGTATGTACAAGTTCGTTCGCTCTTTAATCCTGAATGAAAGTATCGTGGGCTTATCTCCAAACTGTTACAATAAATTTGGCATTTCGCCCATTTACCTGGCCAAATTGTTTGCAGGAACAAGGAAAATCTTCAACCCGTGGCTTAAAACTATCAAGCTGATGAAACGTATGGGAGCAACCCTTTCATATCCGGACAAAGCAACTGAATATCAGTTGATGCGTGCGGTATTCCACGAGTCTGATCTGTTTTCGTTTGACTTGGTACATTTTTTCCTTCATTCTGAACATCCATTGTGTAGCTGCGGCTTCAAATTCTGCGACAATTATGAGCAAAGCAATCTTTTAAGAAACATGTTAACTGTGCTACAAGATTTGAGGCAACGAAATATATTTCGGTCATTTATCAAAAGTTCCCACCAAAAGTCGGAAAGGAGCCTTTTACGTGTTATCTCTCTTTCTGAAAAGTTATTTCTTAACGTGAACAACACTTTTCGAAAATTGAACGCTAAAACCGCTGTTTTGCTTCAAAGTTTGAAACAGGCAGTCTTTTTGAGTAGAAAAGCAGCGGTTGATTTCTCTTCGGTGCGTTATCAAAGTGACCAAGCAAAAATACACCTACTCCAAAGATTACCGTGTTTGTCCTGTAATATGGCGTTCCTTTGCAAAAACCAGGATGTGCCTTGGTCTTACAATTACTATTTGAGGACATTACTTCGCAAGTATGCATCACTTAAAACTTGTGCTTTGCGCCATTTGGCAAAAATGACCATGAATCAACTTTTCATTGGAGAGCTCATGTCTTCATGGAATAATCATCTTGAATACTGCGAATTTCATAGATGCTCTACCTTTCTTCGAACTCGAGTAAAGCATTTGGTGTTAGAAGGCCTTTATATGTCAGACTCTCAACTGATGAAACTGTTGTTAGAAATGGAACAGAAACCGCGCTACCACGAGCTACTAACCTTTGGACTTTCCCCACCGGTAGGTTTGGAAAGTTGGAGGACGCATTTTAAAATAACATTCAAGTTTTAAAGTTCGGATAAGTCGAATCCTGTTTGGAAGTCATATGCTTCTAAAAGGGAAGAAAAGGGTTGTTGACAGTGATTTCTGTTACCTGAAATGCAGAACTATACTTGTTAACCCAAACGAAGTGAAAGTATATGTGTGAAACAAAGTTTTTGGAAAGGTTTGATGCTGCATTCTATTGGCTCGGCATTAATGATGGGTTAAATGAAATTGATATTAGTACACGCCCTGGTGAAATTAAAACAAGAGGTATGTCACTGAAGTTTATTACTTACGAATTGCTTTTATGCTAAAGATTGGCCAACCTAATGCAGTTGTAAAGACTAAAGTCCAGAGATAAGCTGTTCGGAAAATCTCGTTTTTTCGCTAACTTACAAGCTGCGAAGTCGTTGTGTGAAATGTTTCGGCTTACGATTTATGTGCGGCAATATTTGATCAATTACAGACATAAACTGAACAATGCTGCTGAAATTGAAAATACAAAACAGTTGCTGTTCATCAGCAGGATTCCCGAAATGTGTGCAATTCCACAATTGATTTCGGCTCCAGCAGAAGTTAGTTAGCTTAAACTGTTAGTTAGTTTTAATCCATTTAAGCATTCGCAAAGGACGTTGCCAGCCAACTTACATTACAATGAACAACGCAAGACATTTCAGATCTACACGCTACAGTTATAAGGCTATCTGCCCTAAACATGTGCGTAAATCGGAAGGAGGTAAAACTTCTTTAGTATCGGCTACAAAACTACGGGATAGTTTTTCGATTAACACGAGAAAAGTAGATGCGGTAGCATACTGCAAGCACAATACGTTTAAAGTGATTTTTAAAGATCAACAGCAGCTACAGCATTTTAAATTTTTACTGTAATATGTCTACTTAAGTTTTAAATACATTTACTTGTTAGTTAAGTAGTTTAAATATATTTTTACCTTCCTTGTCTAAATTTCAAGTCCAGAATTTATGTGTTCTAGCTTATAAGTACTACTTTATTTTTTAATTATCTTTCCCTCATTTTAATGGAAGGGACACAAGTTCATTAGCCCTGCTATTAAGTGTTACCCTAAATATATAGACATAACTATTTGTAGTAGTATTATGGTAGTCAAGTTTAAAACAGCGCCATTATATAAACATTGATCAAATTATTGCGTCCCTCAAAAACATCAGTAGATTTTGGTATTACCGTACAAGAGACAATTTTGCTCGAATATTCATCCTTTATAGACCCTATACAGAAATGGCGGCAATTTAAACATTCTTTTGTCTACATTCAAATTAGCCCTACTAGTCTCGCTCTTGAGTTAAATTTTCAAAAGAATATGTTAACCAAAACGAGGCTAGCAGGTTTTATATTTGAGTGTAGACAAAAGAATAATAAAACCATTAATGCATAAGGTCTATGCTACTGTTCTTCACAGATTTGAAAATTAAACGACACTTAGCTGTAAGTTGAAGTTTGATTGAGATTCTATCGCATAACTAAGGAGGCCAGAGGTCAAATAGTACACCGCAAGCGTTGAATCGCTTTTTCTGCTTGTAATTTTTTGTGTATGTTGTATATGTATATTTTCAAATAGTGACTGATCCGCCTCGATGGGCTCATGCAGCAATCTGCGGATCAGTCCTTTAAATAAAAAGTGTATTATTTTCATAATTGTTAAATAAAGTCAAGTCAAGTTCAAGACTGCCTATCTCTCAAATGTATGTATATTTTAGTTGTGGCTTACAAATTTCGTGCATACCTTTGGGGAAGCGAACAATTAGTGCATGTGAACCAAAGTTGTGGCAGGTTTTAATCTTCAGTATCGCTGACAGTGCAGATCTTGCAGTGTTTATACTTGCTGGGTTCATACGGGTCATGGAAAACCTCGAATGTCATGGAAATTTAGAATTTCATTTCCCAGGTCTGGAAAGTCGTGGAATTTTGATTAGGGTCATAGAAAATTGGCAAATTTTAGATTGGTAACAACGTGTAGAAAAAAATACAACAACTCAATATATTTGCACAAAATTGTACTCCTTTTTGCTGAATCAATTATTTCACCGCAGAGATAGACTCGCGGAAGGCGGTAAAACCGTACGAGAGTTACATCATTTTAATTCCTAGAGTTGAACTTGGTAATGCTGCTATGTCGAAAATAAACATCCCTTTCTTCTCCTTGTTTAGCTTGCATTATGGTAGGAAAAGGGAAATTGAAACTACTTTTGATGTACTGAGGAAAAAACAACATTGCTAGGTCATGGAAAATCGAGAAAAGTCACGGAAAAGTCGTGGAAAGTCATGGAATTTCGGAAAGTCAAAAGAACACGAACCCTGACTTGAGTAACTTAGACCTCGAGAAGGTAGTGTCATGAGAAACTTTAATGCCTCATTTATCTTGGGTGAATAGTGATCAACATTCTTTCACTACAAATGCCATTTCTCTTATATATATATTTTGTAATTTTTTTGGTTACATCCCCTCCACGAGACCATAGATACTTTGATGACTTGAATGAGAAATGACGTGATCTGCTGTCTGCGCATGCCCCTACGATTAATTTTCTAGTAAAGTTTAGTGCTGAAATCCAGATAAGCTGTTGAATGCACCATTTCCACATTTCCTGAGCTAATTATCTAGTTCGGAGAAGGGAGGAGGGGGGGGGGGGGGGAAGGAACAGCGTCCTCCCGTATTATTTATATAGGCTATATGTAACGGGGTTATTGTGGTTTAACATTAGACTTTATCCCCGTATGAGGAATCACTCGCGAGGCGGAGACACCAAGAGATCGTACCTTTATTTTACGGTGGAACGTTCTTGCGAGATGTTCCATCGCTGAACACTAAGCCAAGACTAACTAGAATATTTTAGTATACAGTATGAGCTAACAATGTTCCTTTGATATCTGTCAATCAAACAGTTCAGCTGATTGAGTTCTGTTCAGGCTTGCACGAGTTGTAAAACCTATCTTTAGCAAACCTAAATTACTTAATCATCTTGCTGACAGATGCTAATTGAAATGACCGGAACCGCACAAGATGTAAGCATGCATTAAAAGGTTCCTAGCTAATTAGTTTGTCTCATTAGTCGACTTACTTAAGAAGACCCTCTTAGAGCTCAATAAGTACAACACGAAAACTCATGGAACTTTCCAGAATGTTCCGGAATCAGTCTGTACCTTGAACTATAGTTTTAGACAACAATGAAAGCGTGTCTGCTCTATGAACAATCCTCTGTGTCTCGTTGAGCTATTAGACTTGTCTCAAAATGTAATTCATCTAATAAAGGTCTAAAATACAAACTTAAGCGTTTTGTGTCATTGCATATACTGCAGTAGTTTTGTCAGTCAGAAGTTGAATGTGTGTATCGGCGGATTTTAGCATGACGTCATTGTTTACATTTTCTTAATTAACATAAATCTTACTTCAACATTATGACAAAAAGAGTCCAAAGTTCGATAGAGTATCGCAAAGTGAATGACCATTGAATGTTTAAGCTCGATACAGAGAATACCAGGGGAGCGAAACCAGGATTTCAAAGTTGTTAAATTACAAAGATTTTATGGCTGGGAGGCAAGAGTTGCCTCAACTCCGTACAATTATTGTAAATTTCGGAGTTTTAAAAAACATGGGCGGTGGAACCTGGGCGGGGGCATTAACCCCCCCCCCTCCATTAATTTGGTTAAGGGGGG
>JAOBRD020829684.1:0-13245 GCA_027575215.2 Hydrozoanthus sils
CCTACCCTAACAACAACTTTTTGTATTAAATCACTATATATCATACTGACTGCCAATGAACATGCACCTTTTATTATAGAACAGGCAGGTTTGTCTATTTTGTTACCAAATAAAGCAGTTTCCAAATTTTGTCATATTTTACTGTTTAATAGAATTGTTTTCTTTAACCCGTGAAATACACTTCAGTGTTTTCACCGTTTCTTAACTTTGAAAAGAACCTGGGAACGATTAATGCTACATGGAGGTGGAATCATTGAGAACGAAAGAGCTAGAAGACTATTTTTGGAGTTGGATAACCTTCTGCAACAAATGGAATCGTGCATCAACAGCCTTTTAGTTGAATTCCTAGAAAGGAAACTTGAAGGTCATCTCACAATACTATTTGCAATGATTCGGCAGCTGGAAAACAACTTTTAAAAGCAGTACCGCCGGCGATGTGCCTGGCGACAGTGCCAATGGAAAAGAAGTTCTTGAAATGCTTAAAGTTCTCTACAAACACTGTTATGATAAATGGGAAGCCCTTTACGGTCGGCGAGTTGTTTACGTGACGTATAGCGAAATTTGCGGTTAACAAATCCCGCTTACATCGCACAACGGTTATTTTTCTCACGATTCCCGATTTTAAACTTTTCTGGTATAAACTTGAATAACTAGGTTTTGATGTCGTATCATTTGTATTTAGAAAAATTAGGCACTAAGAGTAGTTTTGCTTCGTCAAACTTTGTCAAATTTTCATTCTCTCTCCAAGACCCGAAGCTGTTATAAATTCAAAAATCCACAAAAATTCATTTTTTGAACCTGACTGAAGAATACTTTAGATTTTACAGTTAAGATATATTTCTATGCTTTTGTAAAAATTGAACTTCATACAACTTCAAATGAGCTTTCAGCGCTTCTTTGAATTCACCCATTGTAACGGCCTTTTTATTAGTTCAAAATTGTAATTTCGGTTTTTGAAAATATCGCCCGAAAAAAAAAATTTCAGCAACTTTTTAGTATTTTTCCTAAAATCAGTTCACTAGATGGGTTCTTTTGGCGACTTAAAATTCGAATTTTTGCAACTGAATTGTGATTGTCGGTTTTAACCGGCAGCAGCTCTTAAAAAAACTTGCCAGCGAGAATTGTTAAACTTGCTAGCGAGAAATGTAAACTCGCTAGCGATTTTAACAGTCATTGACTCGAAAATGTTGCAAATAAATTTATATAATAAACACGGTTTATAAACACTCACCCGTGTCTGGATTTGTTCCAATACTATTGGCACTAATAAGCTGCCGAAACTGAAACTATACGATTATTAATTTTTAGAAAAATCCACTCTTTACAGCTTCATTTAGGACTGTATACTTTTGAATTTTCGACATTTCACTCATATTCTGTCAGTCTGCCACTTTATCAGCAGTAATTCCTATCAAACTAAGTGACTTAAGTTACTTTTTTGAAAGTGTGTGTAAAGAGTCTGCGTGGGTATGCTCAATTCTTGGACAATTCAAGCAACACCTTTGGCATGTTAGCAGAAAATTGAACTTTGACTTTGCTAAGATTTTCTACTCTATACTGTTATGTTCCCCTGTACTGCCTCCAGCAATCGAAACAACCCGCGCGGTCTCTCCAGCTTAGGAGACTGGGTTGAACATGTCCGCCCATCTTGAAGATAGTCTACAGTGAGTGGTTATTTAGTGTTTCCCCGTTAGAATTCCGTCAGAATATCAAAAAGTTGTCCGCGAGAAACTGTACGAGTCAAGAAGCCTGGGTATGAACTCCAGAAAACCTGGGACCGAAACATACAAGAGAAGTCCAAGATGGCGGCTTCTCTTCGAAGAGAACGTCGTAAAAAAATACTAGAAAATCAAGAAGCCAGGTTGCGTTTGATTTTGGGGGAAAGAGCAGATGAGGACGAAATTTCAGTTAAACCGTTGTTGGAAACATCTACACTGCCATCAGAATTAATACCTCGTCAAGAAGACATACTTTGTCACGAAACTTCACGTCCATGCAAACGCTCGTCGTTAAAACGAAAAACTGAAGATAAAGAAGCTGAGAAAGATAATGATCCGGAAAAAAGCAAGGAAACTGAATGGCGAAAAAAGTCTTCCTCAAGTAGCTCTGCAGTTTCCACAACTTTAACTGAAACAACAGAAAGGAATAGAGCTCGTAGTCATGGTAGTGATATGAACCAAACTCGCTCTGGCGATAACGCGGATAGTTTAGTCAGAGTTTTATTTAATATAATACTGGCATCAATGCTGGTCATTTATGAGAAGCAGTGGAAGAAAAAGAAATTTTGGTTTACAAGCAGCAAGAACATCAGTGAAACTGGACCTGAATCGAACGAGGTATAATATTGATGTACTTCAATGATGTATGTATTTCACGTGTGTAAATTGCAATTTTTTGTTTTGGGATGCAATCAAGGACACTTGTTGATGGATTCCATGGGCTAAGAATTTTAACCCTTAACATAATCAAGTTAAAATGCTAGTGGCCACTACTTACTACTCATTACTACTACTAATGAAACTAACTACAACTGACAACAATAATAATATTGATAATAATAATAGTTATATCAATAATAACATTTATTATAAGTAAAAATGTCAAAAGTAAATGGTAGTGTTATAAAAATTGTGTTATCATAAAACACAAGAGTCTTAATTCAAAAATCTTTTCCTAAAATGGGAGCTCTTTCAAATATTTCAATCACTTCAGCAACCTTCAACAGTCTGTTAAATGCAGAAAGGGACTGGTACAGACAGTGTCAAGGTCTGTCATGGTTTAATGTTCTTATCTGAGAAGATGCAAAGGTTTAAAGGTTTGCAGATGTTAAAGTAAAGACAGCACCCTCTCCTCAGTTTTTTTTAAGAACGCGAGTGAAGGTCCAGCACTGGGAATTGATCCCAGGGCCTGTTGTGTGATAGACTGATGCCTTGCTATCTGGGTTAACCAGGCGGAGGTGATACTAACTTGACATTGGGCACTCATAGGGGTGAGAGGGTTACAGGGATATGATCACATGGTTTATAATAAACAGTCAATGTTACAATTAATTGATAGTGATAGCCAGCACATTTTGAAAATTTCAATGCCAACATGCATCAGGGTTTTTTAATTTATAAAAAAGTAGCAGGAGGAAAAGTAAAAGTAGCCAGAGCTTATTTTGAAATTTTGTATGCCTGGAGGAACTTATTATAATAATAAAATACCCAAAAGGCCCCAAAAGTACCCGGCGCAAACGATCAAAGTAGCTGGCAGTTTGCGTTGGGTGCCGACAACTTTTTGAAAACCCTGCATCTTTGAAACCTTCTGGTATGATATTTTCTTTAATGTTCTAGTAAGCCCCTGGTTTTTAGACCTTACAGAGGGGATAGGGAGGGGGGCTTATTAAAGCATTTATGATAAAGAGTTGTTGTCAATGATCTCTTGAAGGATTTTGCTTCTTTTCTTTATTTTTTAACCTTATGTTTAACCAAACTTACAGTTTATTTTGCTGAAGCTCTAAGGAAAAGTTAGATGTTTATAAACCAGCTGGGTTTGACCGAGGACCCTCATCCTAACTGGTCACATACTATAGTCTAATAAATTTATTTATCTTGTTTCAGTCACTCCTGTGGTATTTTCTTGCTCTCCAAATGTTATTTCTATCTATACCACGATATAGACAGGTAGGTCTTCCTATCTGCTGGATCACCTCATTAGCAACTTGAGGGTGGAGATAAGGGAAAAGTGATGTTGATAATCAACAAAAATGTTGTGTTATGATCCTGACAGTTTGTTTTTTACAGGTAGCTCCAGCTCCCTTCTAATTTGAAAGGGTCTAGTGCAAAAACAATGTAAGTGACTTTTCGATGAAGGTAGCAACTCTCCTTACATTACCCCTATTGCTTCTCATAACTTTTAGGAGAATTTAGCATTTCCTACAAAGTCATGTTTTTGCACTAGGCCCTTCAACTTACTAGGGGGACTTTTAACATTTGATTTTTTGCCTTAAATCCCAATGAAGTTTGACACTATACTCGCAGTCTGTGTTTTCATGTTATTCTTGGGAACCCGCTACCAGAGTTTCATTTGATTTCATTCACACTCAGGTGACCTTCATACACCAAAAATAAAAAAAATGGGAAGATTGGAAGCAAGTTCCTGTAGGAATTTGGCTGGGAAAGTAAGATCTATTTCTAGCATTTGTACACATTTGATATCACCCATTATTTTTTGCTCTAAAACTTGAAATTCTCAGCAAGACTGGCAAAAGTGCCTTTAAGGGATATAACATACAAGTCAAACTTTAATTTTTGATATTGTAAACTTATTTAAAGTTTTTGCTTCATTAGCACTGTACATCTACTGACGTCAGTGATTAATATAGATTATATGTGATAGGGGAAGACATTTTCATATATAGTTGCAGTGTTTCCTTGTCCCCCCTCCCTTTCAACCCCTTCTAAAAACATCAATTCTTTTTTACCCACTAATCTTTGTTTTGGTATGTACCGTGACAATCTGAAAAACTGTCAAACTAATATTTTTTGTTTCCCACAGGTTTCTCAATCACAATCTATTGCCATGGTTTCAGTGGTCTTACATCTGTGTGGAATTTCAACACAACTCACTGCTGCAGTAAATCTAGTGCTTACATCACTACTAAGAATGTTTAGTGATTTTAGTATTTTTGTGATTGGAGTTGTAATCACTTTTGCAGCAATAACCTATGCTGAAGACAAGCTGATATAATGGAGAACAAGTGAAAGTAGTTCATGTGTAAGGATAAGGGTTGATGACAAGACTGATTCATTGATTATGGTTGATGACAAGACTGATTCAGTGATCAGTGGCAGCTTGAAATTAGGTTTCTCCTTTTCATCCAGAGTGATGTGAACTGAGCCTCAAAGAAAACTGGCCAGTCAATGGACATTGTCTAGTCAAAAATAAGTTTGTCTGCTCAAATCCTTTGATGGTGAGATAGTTTGTCTTGTCATTAATGTTAGTAAAGATAAATTCAGAGCTTCAGATTTTAAATATTAAAAGGTCAATATTTCAGGTTTTTGGGGATTATTAGTGTAATATACAAATAGTCTAGATCAAGAGCTTTTTTAAAAGCAAGAACTATGTTATAGTGGTTGCAAAGCATCCACTGGTCAAAAGTCACCCTTTCATCAAGTCGTCACTGCAGTCTGTTGGTTTTCCTGGAGTAGTATGGTGGAGTTGGTAGGTAAGGATGACACGAGAGGCTAGTACCAATCAATGTTGGTACAAATGTCCAGGTCACCCTTTGTTGCTGAAGAACGAGCAAGCAGCAACCAATAAAGATCTAGAAAGAAATTCATTGGCTTGCTCTCCTTATAACCAGAAGTCATTGCATTTCAATCAGAAGGCCCTGACAGAATCTCGTTTTGATCATAACACATACCATTTTATATGTGTTACATGATGCAAGGTTGTTTCTATGAAGTATTTGAAAAATTCTTTCTACCTTAAATTAAGCAAGTTGTTGCAATTAATGGTAGATTTTCTCTAACTGAAATAAATTATCTCGCTTACTGGAATTAGTACAGTAAAACCCCTGCTAGATTACAAACTTTAGTATTATCAATACTTGAGTCAGTAGTCAACAATGAGCTTACTAATGTCTACGAATGGCTAACAGCCAACAGATTGACGCTCAACATCAGAATCTCGTTTTGATCATAACACATACCATTTTATATGTGTTACATGATGCAAGGGTTGTTTCTATGAAGTATTTGAAAAATTCTTTCTACCTTAAATTAAGCAAGTTGTTGCAATTAATGGTAGATTTTCTCTAACTGAAACAAATTATCTCGCTTACTGGAATTAGTATAGTAAAACCCCTGCTAGATTACAAACTTTAGTATTATCAACGCTTGAGTCAGTAGTCAACAATGAGCTTACTAATGTCTACGAATGGCTAACAGCCAACAGATTGACGCTCAACATAAAAAATCCAACTATGTTATATTCCGTCCTCGGCGAAAAGTATTAACTTACCAGCCTAACATTTTATTGTATGACAGGGAGAAACAATACCAATCCAACCTTTAATGCAAAGACTATGTTAAGTACCTTGGAACTTTACTTTACAAAAACCTGTCCTTGGAAATTTACATTGACCAAATAAAAATCAAAACTAGTAAAACAGTAGGAATGATTTTAAAACTAAGACATTTTCTCCCCCAAAAAATACTTTTACAAATTTACAATTCACTAATTGCGCCATACATCCCATACGCAATAGTTGTATGGGGTTCTGCTGATAAATGCCGCTTAAAATAATAAGATTCTTATCCTACAAAAGTGAGCACTGCATTTCATCTATTTTTCATGCTATCCCACTCTTTTTAAATGCCGGTATTTTATCAGTTACCTTTCTCTATTATGAAACTGTATGCTGCCTAATACACGACATATGTTATGAGAAAGAACCTAAAAATATCGATCATTTTACATACACCAAGACTGTGCATTCGTACATAACACGCATGCTTTTAATTCTTGCAATTTTTACATTAAACATTCAAATCCAGTTTAAATCATTCCCAAGATATGGAGCAAGGATCTGGAATGAGATACCAACTTTTTTAAGAGAAACCTAAAAATCTATTCAAAACCGAATTGCATGAAGTATTATTAGACGTGCTTCACCCGCATGATGACTACCTTGATATCTCCCAAATGGGAAAAGTAGTAAAATGTTTGATGAATAAAGAATAAGTCTCGCAAGAGAAAAAAACCCTGAAAATTTGATACTTTATTTTTTTTCTTTTTCTCTCTCTCTTTCAACATCCTTTTTAGGAACGGTGCTTTTCTTGTTAAAAAAATCTCTCTCCCACCCTTTTCTTTCTCTTTTCTTTTGTAGTTGTATTGTTTGTTAATTGTCTGTAAACAAAGCACTTAATGACTGATCCGCCCCGATTAGCCCTGCTATTTGCGGATCAGTGTTATAATAAAAAAAATTCTATTACTATTATGGAAATAAAATTCAAGTTCAAAAATTTCAAAGCTTAAGTAGAAGTTGAAACCAATCATTTTGAAATCGAGGTGGATGAATGTTTGCATACATAAGTATAAATATTGGTTTTGCTTATGACATTGTGTTGGTACCATGCCTTCCTTATTTAGCAACACTGAGTACAAAGTATACAAAGAAAATGTACTCGTTTGATGTTTAAACATCATAGGGGTAGAGGAGGAACTTATTTTAGAGATATAACTATGACAAAGTGAAAGTCACCGTTGGAGCAGTGACTGAGTAGTTGGTGTGTTAGATTCGTAATTCTTGGATCACGAGTTCGAGCCCAGGCCTTATCACTGTGTTGTGACCTTGAGCATGGCACTCTACCCAACTTGACCCAGTTGTCTCGACTGTATAAACGAGTACCAGCTTCTGCTGGGGGCTAACCAGCGATGGATTAGTGTCCTGCCCAGGACAGCCTCTTAAACACTCATCTGCTTACTACTGCAGAAACTCGGGATAAGCACCGGCCTGATGGGCCACAAAGGCTTGAGAATGGATTTAGTATATAGAGTGGGAGATGGGAATTTAAAAAAAAAAACAGCACTGATATGTTATGATAATAGGGGGGAAAATCATTACACAGGAAGAAAGAAGTTCTTAAAAGATAGAGGTAATATTTCGAAGGCTGCAGACAAAACTATTCAATGACGTCTGAATGGAACACTTCGGTAAACACAGAACCTTTTACCTTGGATGAAATGAAATGTGCCAAGATGAAAGATGGGAAAGACCCTGGCATTGATAATATCAACGCTGAGATGCTGGGGTCTAGCCCCACTAATACATATTTTCTGGAACAAAACCCCGAACTCTGCTTAGCACAAGCTGATTGGAACAAAGTCCTAACGACAAAAATACCTAAGAAAATAGACCCCTCAATCTCCGACAACTACAAATGATATTTTATCATATTTATTCTGTGCAAAGTTTTCTGTCAATGCTTCTCACGCAAGAAGGAACTGAGAAAGGACTGCGGCAGGAACAAGGAACTCACCACAGATGAAAAGGCACAACTGACAAATTATTCATCCTTTGAAGCATAGTAGAACAAAGTGTTGTTTTTAACATCAGCTTCAGATTCGACAACCTCAACTGGAACAAACTACTGGCCACCATGAAATCACGTGGGTCCCCAAACAACTTGCACACTGACAGCTCTTAATAAAATAGGCTTGACATCTAAGTGGTTTCAAGTGAACACAGGACCGAGGAAAGGATGTGTTTTATAAGGATTCCTTTGCAACATCCTCATCTGAGTCATGCAATACACCAACGATGCAAGGACTCAGATGCAAACTTACTTCTGTGTTTGAGGATATAGACTACGCAAAAAACATCAGAAGGTAGACCTGGAGTGCCTTTGGATGGTAAACCTAGGTTGGGGTAACTTGGAGCGGTCTGGGTAGCGTGGAGCGCTCTTGAATGGTAGACCTAGGTTGGGGTAGCATGGAGCGCCCTTTAATGGTAGACCTAGGTTGGGGTAGCATGGAGCGCCCTTGAATGGTAGACCTAGGTTGGGGTAACATGGAGCGCCCTTTAATGGTAGACCTACTTTGGGGTAGCATGGAGCGCCCTTGAATGGTAGACCTAGGTTGGGGTAACGTGGAGCGCCCTTGAATGGTAGACCTAGGTTGGGGTAGCGTGGAGCGCCCTTGAATGGTAGACCTAGGTTGGGGTAGCATGGAGCGCCCTTGAATGGTAGACCTAGGTTGGGGTAGCATGGAGCGCCCTTGGATGGTAGACCTAGGTTGGGGTAGCATGGAGCGCCCTTGAATGGTAGACCTAGGTTGGGGTAGCGTAGAGCACCCTTGAATGGTAGACCTAGGTTGGGGTAGCATGGAGCGTCCTTGAATAGTAGACCTAGGTTGGGGTAGCATGGAGCGCCCTTGGATGGTAGACCTAGGTTGGGGTAGCATGGAACGCCCTTGGATGGTAGACCTAGGTTGGGGTAGTGTGGAGTGCCCCTAGATGGTAGACCTAGGTTGGGCTAACGTGGAATGTCCCTGAATGGTAGACCTAGGTTGGGATAACATGGAATGCCCTTGGATGGTAGAACTAGTCTGGGGTAGCATGGAGCGCCCTTGGATGGTAGACCTAGGTGGGGGTGGCGTCTAGCGCCCTTGAATGGTAGACCTAGGTTGGGGCAGTGTGGAGCGCCCTTAGATGGCAGACCTAGGTTGGGGTAGTGTGGAGTGCCCCTAGATGGTAGACCTAGGTTGGGGTAGTATGGAGCGCCCTTAGATGGTAGACCTAGGTTTGGTTAGTGTGGAGAACCCTTGGATGGTAGACCTAGTCTGGAGTAGTGTGGAGTGCATCGAAGGGAAAGGAGTGGAGGAAGTTGCTGTACAGGCTTTTGCACCCAGGAAGAAGAGAAGACAGTGAGCTGACAAAATCCAGCAATTTGATTGGCAACTGTTTTATTTATTTTAAAGTTCTTAATAAATTCGAAAAAAATGAAAATATGCAAATAATTAACCCCATTCTCAGCTCTCGTTCTTCTGTTATGAACACCGCTTTTCCAGTAAAGACCTTGCTTTCGGTTAATAAGTGTTATATAATCAAACTATACAAATCCATGTTATTTTTATTGGTTACAAACTTAATTTCTCAGGAAAAAATTGAAGTATCGAGTCTGATAAAGTTGAATAATTCGTCTCTCAGAGGGCCTAACGGTCTCAAACTTGCTTGAAGAAGCAACCTTTGTCTCATTTTAGAAGCAAAACTGATAGTGATGGAGTAAGGCCAGTTTCAAACATAGTCCTACAGCCCTACTTAGCTAGCTCAATTCTGGCACGAGTTAAGCACGGCGTCTGAAATTAGCTCGAGCCAACGTCTTGTAGCACAACTCAGATTGTTGTGCTACCCGACTATGCGCGTTGTGGTTTCAAACGCCATGCTGAAGTCGGGTATTTTAAGTGCACGTGAACCAAGTCTGACTGTAGCAGGGCGTTTGAAACGGGCCTTAGTTACTGTAGATACTGTACAACGAGGAGACCTGAAGAGATGCGGAGAGATCGCCCACCAATGTGTCCACCCAAGAATAGAAGAGAACCTGTTTGAATATCACAGAAGTTTGCATCTGTGTTAAGTCAATATTGCATAGAGGTCTTAATAAAAATAGGGAGGGAAGAAAAGGATCCTTTTAAAAACCAAGAAATTTTGACTTCAGTTTAAAGGCAATGTGATCAACTGAGATCAATTCAAGTCTTAAAGCGTAAATCTGTTCTTGAACTTCTAGGTCTGAAATTAGACCTTTTCCTTCCCTATTCCATCATATCCTAACCTATTGTATCATATGCTACCCTGTTCTACTCTAATTTGTTCTACCGTGTCCTACCCTGTCAAACCCTACCCTATTCTAGCGTGTCCCACCCTACTCTAACTTATTCTATGATATCCCTCTAACCTATTCTGTCATACCTTGCCCTGTTGTACCGCATCTTATTTTATCATATCATACCTTTCATACCTTGCTCATCTCCATCCCATCTATTTTACCTCATCCTACCCTCATCAACCCTATCATATATAAAAGTCCTAAAACTATGTCTTGTAAAATTAGCAGTATGTGTTAAAGTATCATTTGATTTGTTTCAACAATCAATTATTTTTAGACTAATTTACGACTTACCTTTTTTGATTTTTGTGTTTGTAAATAGCCATTTTCAGAAAATGTTCCAGTAATGTTCCCAGATTTAATCCATACAAATGCCGCAGGGCAGTGAGCTTCTACAGACAACTCAAACTGTCTTTTGGTAACCTTTTTGACTGAGGTGATCTACAACAGAGACAACCATTTGAGAAGACTCAGACCAGATAAACATGTTTTTGTATTTTTAGATGAGAGACTTATAAAAAGATGATTTCGTAATATATGACAAGAAAAGATAGTGATAAAAATCGACGTTTCGGTGCATCTAGTGCCATTGTCACTGTCTAGTTAATGAGATGCTATGTATACAAGATCTAAAACCAGCAGTGAATGTAAAGTCAGACTCTCTTCTTGCTAAAGTGTTTAATTAATTATCTTGCTACTCTTATGTAAATTGTTGTTCAACTTAGCCTTTCCCATACCGCTTCTCTTCATTTACCATGTAACCTTGTCAATGGCGCTAGATGCACCGAAACGTCAAATTTTATCACTAACATTCTTATGCCTATATGACAGAACATTGGAAATCAATTGTCTGGAGCTGTTATAATATTATTTGTTAATCATGTGTTCAGAAAAATATCAAAAGATATCACTTTTGTCAACTAGCCCTAGAAATGAAAAGAGCCCACAGAAAAAAATTCCATTCAACAACTTCTGGAAGAGATCCACTGATGAAAAAAAAAAAAAATTGTATCAATTTCTGGAATTTGGAGTCTTATTAGTGGTCTTATTACTCGAAAGACGTTTTGACCCGAACCATCGGTCTTCATTAGTGAAGTTTGTCACGTGGCAGTGAACTGTGTGTGACAGCGAGAACCTGAGCCCCTCCTTTCTTTTAAGGGTTTGGTTCTCTACCCTTTCCCACATCGCTTCTTTTATTTCCCCTTCTTCGCCAATCTCTATCTTTATCAAGGATCCTGACTGCCCTCGAATCCCACACAAATACTGTGTCCTTCGGGTGACAATAAACTGCTGAATTTTCAAGCAGGGTTGATGTTGTTTTAGCCTTGCACTTATGGACTAAAGAGTCTCTCCCACATAGGTTTCAGCATAGCGCAGATGAAGACCTATGGTTTGGGCCGAAACGTCTGTCGAGTAATAAGATTCTAAGTTCCAGAAATTGATTTAAAAACATTTTTTACTAAAATAGTTTGGATGATTGGCAACGTTCACTTTCAGAACCACTGATGATGTTTTACTGACTGTGTTTCGACGTCAGCAAAGAGCTCTGGGAAATCGAGACACTCTTAATCCAATTAATGGACATGTAAGGGAGGAAGAAAGCAATTTTTAAAATTTTGCCTGCTCTGATTTGAATTGAATGGAGAATTCTTATTTGAAGAGTTGCCGGAGAACATACAATAGGATTCTGGGAGCGTGGTGTTAACTTCCCTGTCTAAGAGGTCGTGTAGGTTTAAACTTCCCCTTGGTTGCCTTTAAAGAGTATATCACTTTCATGGAATTTGGTCTGTTAGAAAAGGTTTTGAAAAAAACCCCCGAAAAACACAACCATTATTTCTTCAAGTATAAGGTCGATGATCCTGAAACTTTGCACTTTAACATAGAGATAACAGTTATGAAAATTTTTGCTTTGACGTCACAACTTTGGTAACTTACATTTTTGAAAAACCTTAATACACAGCAACTAAGCGAGTTACTTTAGTGAATAAACGACACTTTTGTTATTTTTCAAAAACCTCTTGTAATAGACCAAGTTCTATGATAGTGGTATTTACACTTTATCGACACTGGGGTTAAGGTCTGTTCCCAGGAATCGAACCCAGGCCTCCTCCACAGCAGGCTGACACCTTACCAACTGTACCAGTCAGACAGCGAGAGGCTGAAGTCGATGTTTGCGTGGACAACACAAGATGTTTCATGAATTTCCGTAATACAAGGGCTGTTGGCAGAAGGAATTGCTGCTGATTCATGTCTTGCTCCTTACCTTTAATGATGGATCCTTCATTCCTACAGTGTCTGAAAAACTTGCAAGATAAAACGGGTTGGTTGGGCCCAGGGCCTGCTCGGTCTCTTGTTCCAGGGGGGTAAGTGTCAGCACACACTGAAAACGGCTCTTACACTGACTGTCGTTGAGAAGGTTGCTCAAGGGTCTTTTCAAAACCATTTGCTACAACGAAACAGGATTTATTTGGTGAACAAGTTACACACGCAGTCATCTTGTACCTACTATACAGATAAAGTTCCTGGTGGCAATTCGTAACTTGTTTCTTGATTATATAGATGAATCATCCACTCACCTAAGAGGTCATTAACCATCTAAACTGATTTATTCTCACAATATGACAAACTATAAAGATATCCATCTTATAAAGATCACTAACTTAGCGACTGCTAATCTAAACACTTACTTTAAAGTAAAATTTGCAGCCATATGTCCCATCGGGGACAAAGTGGATGAGTGAGTTTTAATAAAAACTAAGCATAACGAAACATAATCAGTTAAAGTCCCTATCAAGCTTATTTTTTTAAACTCCAGATTAAAACTGTTGTCATCTGTGAACTCAAAAATCGAATAACCAAAGAAAATTTCCACGTC
>JAOBRD020829792.1:0-13243 GCA_027575215.2 Hydrozoanthus sils
ATAGATAGATAGATAGATAGATAGATAGATAGATAGATAGATAGATAGATAGATAGATAGATAGATAGATAGATAGGAAACGCAGACCTACACTCGGTCTACCACAGGTAGCCCGAGTAATCAGTAAGAAAAACATTGGAAATTTCTTGTAGTCTTCTTACATTTTCCCAAAGGACGATATTCACGTCTGTTCCAAAGTACGTTCCATTGACATGCTGTGTAACGTACAAGTTGAAGAAGTCACAGAAGTGGTGGTACATGTTGACAACTGCGCGTGGGGAAAAAATAAAGAGATTACGGAGTGAACATTTATTTCGCTGAGGGTGATCAGTACTCATAATACTACAAAAAAATGTGTTGTATATAATCTGATCTGTCAAAAAGTTTTTAAACTTTAAAAAAAGAGCATCCTAAACTGTACCCTGTACTGAGGTTCCTCTTCAACGAATAATATACGTTTAATGTAT
The DNA here is from genome assembly GCA_027575215.2 of Hydrozoanthus sils. Lineage (NCBI taxonomy): Eukaryota > Metazoa > Cnidaria > Anthozoa > Zoantharia > Hydrozoanthidae > Hydrozoanthus > Hydrozoanthus sils. Next base: position 468 of record JAOBRD020829792.1, read on the forward strand.
AGTCCAAAGGCAAACAGTTAGTTTTGTTTTCCCGAGAGTACCGATGTAGTCGAAGGAGGGACTATACATTAAGTGCTTTGTTATATATTTAGCCTTCCCTTAAACAATCATATAGCAAAAACAAACAAACAAAGATGGCGGGCGGGCAACAACTGCACAATTGTATCCCGGTCGGGATACATTTGAATTTGATCAAGGGCACATGACCAAGAACCAACCAATCACAGTGCTCGATTTGTCGAGTGAAAGTCTAAGTATATAACAACGACATTTAAAATTCAAACGCTGCTACCGGTCACTTATTTAGAGTCCCTAAGGGATTTAAAAAATGGGACATATGCTCGTGGAAATTCAGCCCTTTCATTAACACCCTTCTTAGCCAAGCTGGAATGCAGAGACTTTAAGAATAGTCTACGGAGGCGACGTGTTCATTGTGTTAAAGAATGCGGGCGTAACGTGGTGTTTCATCCCTGTGGTTGAAGAGCTATGTCGACGATTCTAATTGCTGAATCAAATCCAAAGGGCTGGAGAATTTCCACCGTCATCTTAACTCGATCAACCAACACATCCAGTTCACAATTGAACGTGCCAACGGGAAACCAACCATATCATTTCTTGACACGTGTTGAAGTGCAACTCTTAAGTAAGGCCCCACAAACAAACAAGTACCTTGCATACGAATCAAATCACCCTGCACAGCACAAAAGATCTTTCATTAACACCCTAATGCTCTGTGCAAACACCATCCCTTCGAACCACACCTTAAATATGGATGAGATGAAACGTGTTCAGGAAAGTCTATAAAACCCATCTAACTTCATTGATAGACCTTTTGTACCAAGATCTAACCCGCGTAGCGGCGAACCGGAACATCAGCTGTTATCCCGTACTTGAAGGGGTTTCTGAGCAAGTTAAACGTGCTCTGCAGTAATCAGGCATGAAGACGTTCCTCAAACCAGTGATCACACTAGCTACAACTTTCAAGAAACCTAAAGATGGACCATCAGAGGGACGTATAACTGGAACTGTAGACAAAATTGTTTGCAAGAATTGCGCCGAATTCCCGTATGTTGGAGGTCAATGGTCAGGGTTATCCGGGAATTCTACATCAGGAGAAATTATCTTCGAAAAAAAAATTAAAAAAATTGTTTCCAGAGTAAAAAAATATCTAATTTCTTCGGATTGTTGAAGCCTTCTTGGCAAAGTAGTTCCGTTGCTTTTCAGTACTGAGGAGATTCTTGGTGTTTTAAGAGCCCTCGGTTTATGGACTTCCATCGTTTCTTACTTCATTACAAAGCCTTTTCCATTTTCACTGTCTCAAAACGTTGCTTAGAAGCATTATTCTTGATAATTAAATATTTGCTGGTTGTATTTCATAAAGCAGAATCGAAAGAAAACGACGGGTGGTGAATGTTATCAGGTTTACGTATCACGAGCGTGCAAAGGGTTTGTTTTTGTTCCAACACCCGCATGTGTGTGGCTAAAGATTCTAGTTTTTCTCACCTTTGTTTTAAAAACAGATGCACAGCTAGTTGCAGTCTGGTAATAAGTTACCGGAACAAAAAAACCTTTCTAGCTGACAATTTTTCGGCTAGTATTCTATTGCAACATATCTACTTCACATGCACAAATACATACTACACTAGCTAAGAAAGAGTCGAGATCTTAAAGTAAGTTTTAAACTCTTATGGTGGGCTTGTTGATTTAATATGTGCTTTTCACTAAAAAAAGCTCATTTGCGGTACAGTAAAAAAAAAACATACGCATTCTTGCAATTTCCAGGTCGAAAGCAAACTAACTTTGCACCTTACCTGCATCTAGTTTCATAAAGAAAGTAGGTTTTTCCACTATGATGTCACAGTGGCCCTCTTTTAAAGGATCGAAAGAAAGTGAAGAAAACTCTTCCACCTCGTTGACCCTGAAATTTAACAAAGCGATTAAATACTTCATTGCTGAATTTACTGAACAGTCTCTACAATCACAACTTTATAACATTGTTTTCGATCTATCGTCAAAGTTTTTAATTTTTATGTACAGCTCAGTCATCACGAGGAAGTTTTTGGTAGATGAATTATAATCATCTTGCCCACTAACAAAACAGTGGTTACACCGGACACTTCGTGCCAGACACTTCTAGTTCCTTGATTTCGCTTTTTGGTGCTTGGGTTTGATTTCTATGCGAAGCGAATTCAGTTGAGAAGGTAGAGAAACATTGGAATTTCTAGCTCATGGAATTAACATTTTACAGTCGTAATTACAAACAAGGTGAGTTTGGAATTCAAGATGAATACCGTTAAGGCGAAATGTCTCGAAGTGCCCAGTCACTTCAAGAGTTGCGAGTCAGACTTCGCTTTTCCACCTCGGAGTTGCAAATAAGGCTGAATTGACGCTACTCAAATTCCACTCACCAGGAGGTTAACTGCATTCTGTGTTGGTCATGACCGTGGAGTTTGCTGCGGTCAACGACACAATATCCACCCAGCTGACCTTCCTCGAACGGGCTTTTTTTCAACCTGAGAAAGCGCAAAGCAGTTGTTTTATCAAAAACCAACTTCAGTGGAAACACCCTACACAATATAGAGCATTTACGTTTACAACGCTAAATACAAGCTGTTCAAATGAGACAGAGGACAGAAGTGCAAACTCATGCTACAAAGATTAATTGAAGCTAAATAATCCCGATGGAGTAATCTTCGGTGTAAAACGGGTAGGAATGCTTTTTTCACCTTCGTAAGATTGCTAAAGTTAGGAAGTTCCTTTCGTACCGTCAGTGTGACATACTTATTCGTACCTTTATTTTGTCAAAGTTGGATTACTGTGTGTAACATACTCTTATCTCATAGATCTGGCCTTCAGCAATCGCAAATCAAAAAACTACAATATGTGCAAAACTCGGCTGCCCGCCTACTAACAGCCATCCGCAAAAATTAACATATCACACCAGTACTTAAAACTTACATTGGCTACCTGTGTCTGCCCTTATTGATCTTAAAATACTGAATGCCCTAGGTCCTTTATATCTAAAAGAACTTTTAAAACCATATATTCCCAACAAAAACCTAAGATCGTCTAAGAAAGAAGGGTTCAGTAGTCAGAGTTTGTGTTGTGGGTTAGCTGTTCCATTTTCATGTAAAATATGAGTATCAACATCTAACTCCTCCTCTGAGATAGGATGAATCGCTTTCTTCATAACACAAATTCTCCGCCATTACTGATCCACTAAACTCTGCTTTCTACGTCACGGACCAGAAAGCAATAGAGTAGTTACCAGCCTTCCTATGGCACGATCAAAGTAAAACCGGAAGTTATTTTTCAGAACTTTAAACGCATAACACACCATAAAGAAAAATCGTTATCGAATTTTTTTGCCACCATAAATAGAAGGATAAGGGCATTTTGTACGTACACACAAAAACCCCACAATTGATAAATACCCTTTAAGAATTACATGTACAGAGCACGTAGACCTATCAAACCTGACAGAATATTCTTCATTTCAATATGTTAGCTTGAATTAGCAGCTCTGCCTTACCTTTGATCCAGAGGTCTTCCATCATCTCTTAGATCCATATACAAGTTGGTAGCTTTGCAGTACGTCAGATGCTCACTGCACACAAACGACCCTCTTTGCTGAATAAAAAAATTTCTTGCTGTTAACCATCAGTAAAAATAATTACAGTACAGGATTTCTAGCCTTCAGGGCTTAGGCAGATGATCTTGTTTGGAGATTTGCCTCAGCTACCAGCTGTAATCAATTTAAAGGCTGCATTCGAGAACACTGAAACTGATATAATGTATAATCTAGGGGATGGGGGTTGGATGTATTGAATCTATGTTGGTATGATAGCTGGAGTTTTTTTTACATCATATACTGCTGCTTTGCCTCTGCTTTTTTTCAAAAATCGATGCTATGAGGTGTTTCCATGGTCAAAAATTTTCAAGCCTTGTTAAATTTTTGGGTTTTTTTTCATATTTGCTTACAACCATCCCTATCTGATATCCTGGGGGAGGGGGGGTGCTACTCATGTTTTTTCTTCTATAATGCACAAGTTAGGCACAATGCAATATTAGAAAAACGTAAAAAAATAATTAATACATAAAACAATAAAATAAAATATTTTATAGAGAACTGTATGGAATGCAGAGCTTTTAGTGTGAACTTTGTATATTTTGTTATAGCTGAGCAGTTAGGGTGTTTTATTTCTATTTGAACATAACTCAAGGACTGTGAATTAGGCTCTGGTCATGCAGACCATACACTGTGCTGTGTGCAAGGCACTTTACCCAAGTTGTTCTAGTCAACAGGTGGATATTGATTTCGGTAAAAAGAGCACAACTATAGCTTCTTCTGTACAAATGACTACTGGCTTCTGCTGACTGGGCTTTAACCTATGATTTGTTAGAATCCCTTGTAGGGGGAGTCAAAGACTTGCCTGCTTAACAACACAGTCTAAGCAAGAGATGAAAAAGGATTTAACTCAAGTTTTCATTTTTATTAGCAGTTAGGATAATTTTGTTTCTCTAAAACGTTGCATGGAATTTACATCTGTGTCAAAAATTAAACAAGGGACTTGTTTTCTGTAAGCTAGGTCCAGGTCACTGACAAAACATTTGTTGTATATATGAACCTTTCTTTTTCCAAAGATTTAAGAAATAATGTTATGTCATTGAATATGATTTTGGTCTGTTTATGATTATGATGAAGTAAAAAATGTGTGAATATATAGGAGTAGAAATGTTTGGTCAGGTCAGTGCAAGGGTATTGAATCACAGAAATCTTCAAAAACATAGCAGAGGTAAACTAAAATTAATTAAACAGGGCACTCAGAAATTTAAAAAAAAGATGCAATGGGATAATCTATTTTCTTAAACTACATATACTGGCTCCCCTTTCAACTGACTTCTTTTCTTGCTCCTGGCTGATGCACACAGTATGTACATTTTAATTGTTAGTGAATGTTGGTGTAACACTGAAGTTTATATCATAACTCAGATATGATCTATACTGTGTTAAAGTAAAAGTAAGTCAAACCAAGTCGAAAGGCATCACAAAATTAATATATAATGAAAATTAAATAAAGAAAACAAAATTAACTGTGTCCTTACTTCTAAGGTATTTCTAGGCTTGCAAACTTCCATCATTCCATCATTGATGTTCTTCACAAAACCAAAATCAGCCGCTTTCCAAAACAGCTGGATTTTTTCTTCTATCCTTAAAACAAATAAGTAAAAACGTCATGATTACAGTTGTAATTAATAATCAAAAGCTTATATCACTGACAGATAAGTGGTGCAACAAACTGTCCCATTCAAGAAATTAAAGTATAATTTTTATTGCTGTATCTCAACTTTGCATCAAAGTACTATTAAGTTGTTCAGTACAGAATCCCTTGAAAAGAATCAAAATTTCATTTAAACAGTTGTTTTAATTTCAATAACCATTTCTTAAAAATAGTAATACCTTGGCTAAATTATCACGTACAGTGGTAATTTAAGTTAACAGCAATGTTAAAGTACAGAACTACACAAGAACATATAATTAACCTGTAAACTGTTTTTCTACTGCCATTGTAATAGTCCCTATTTGGCAATTATATATACTGTTACATAATAACTTTCCTAAAACAACTTGTAGCACATTTGGATAGACAATCAATGGGCAAAATTGGTTCAGACTGTACATATAATCAATGTAACAAGAGGACATACACAAAGTATAACATTGATACAATTTTTTAATGGAGCATTATTAGCATTTCAAGACAACAAGATGGTACTCATGTATTATCTTGCAGCTGTTGTACCTAGAATTTGAAAATATTTCTATTATAATGCGCACTATATATGACTGGTTACAAATCCTTTTTATATAAGAGAACAGAAAATGGTTATGGCATAAGAGGGTAGGAGAAAGTTTTGTTTTTATAGGTTATTATCTAAAAGAGATAGAACAGCATTATTTGTATTTCTATACAATTTAGAAAAATGGTTCATCTTGTTTTTTCTCAACACTTTCTTCATGCCCTCTTATGTCATAACCACTTCATAAATTGTATACAAACATGTGCAATGCTGTTTTATTCCCTTAGTATTAAGTAATATATAATGATAAAGTTGTATAACCAATGATGATAACATAAACAATTTATCAAAACTGATACTTACACACCTTTACTCATCTATATATATATATATGGCCAGTTTTAAAGAGAGTACAATGCAATAAGAGAGGACAGTGAACTATTCTTGAGGTCAATTCATAAGAATTTAGTCAAAATGCTCCGACAATTAATTGGCCCTTATCAGTTTATCTGGTACATAAAAATACTTGAAACAATTTATTATAAACATAAAAAACTTAATGGAAAACAAATTTAAAAAAAACTTACGAAGCAAAGTGCCGCCAACCCTTCTCATCACTACAAACTGGCTGAATGTACCATTTCTCTTTTGTATTGCAACCTGGCTCATAACCCCAGCATTTCAATTTATCTGAGTTGACAGTATTTTTCTACAATAAAAGGATTAAGAATCACAGTGTGTAAGACATTTGACAGGTAAATTTCCAAAAAAAAATGTTCTGTATGGATTCTTTAATTTGGTGAACAACGGTTTCAGGTTGCATGACAAGTTTTGTCAGTCTTCCGATCTTGAGCAATTTAAAACTTTAAAGCAACTGGCTTTCAAAACCTCTTCTGTGATTCTTTAATTTTGAGTGCTGATGCATGGTATACATTCTCAGTGTGACCCTTCTGACCATCAAAAGCAAAAGTGCTAATTGAAACATCAGTTTGACTTTTAAACTTCAGATACTGAACACTTATAATGTTTTTAAACTCTAAGTCAACAGTTGATTTGTCAGCAGTCCAGTGGCCAAACAGTTTGGGTGTTCAGATTGTAATCTTAGGGTTGTGAGTTTGAACCAAAGTCAGACCACTGTGTAGTGTCCTTGAGCATTCTCTTTACCTGATTAATTTTTATTTGTTCCATTTAATTCAGCTGTATGAGTACCAGTTCTGCTGGGCTGGGTGCTAACCTAAAATAAATTAGTGTCCTATCCGGGGGGAGTCAGACTCAAACACTACAGAAGCCAGAGATAAGCAATGGCCAAATGCATCACTTAGGCTTGAGAAGGGATTTAGCTGTTTTTTAGCAACAATTGATTTAATTTAAGTAACTATTTTGACCCCAGAACAACTACATTGCAAAAAATGAATTTGTTCAGTTTTCTCGAAACTTGTCCTCGAGCATGCACACCATTTGGTGTGGTTAGCTTACACAACGACTGGATATTATGGCACTTTGTATGCTCTGATTACTGTGAACTGTTACACAAGCTCTAATCCAAAATTAAATTAACATAATAAATTATAATGCAGAATTCTTCATTGCAAGAACTTTCATGAGAAATCTAAGTCAACAGTTGATTTAATTTAAGTCACTATTGGGCTTCAGAGCATTAACATTACATAAAGTAATTGATTTGTTTATTATTTTCTTTAAATGGTTTTAATGTACTGTAAAACAAAACGTTTGTAACAATTATTGTTAATTGTCTGTATTTTCCCCTAATTGTAATTGTACTATAAATAAAGCAGGTCTTTCAATACTGTAGTAAAATACTCGAGTGGGAAGGAGATCAACAACAAAACTTCTTTTATAAACCTTGGTATTTGTATGTACAGGATTTTAGTATCTGGAGCTATATGTAAGCATTATAAGTTTGAACAACCTTATAAAACGCGAGAGATAAGCGCCTGATCACTGGGATCTGCAATCAACAATGTCAAAACACTTTGTTCGCGTTGTTATACGGTTGTTTAGTAAAAAACCGTTTGGATGACCACGTTCAAAGTTCTACAACATTACCTTACAAATATTCATGTCTTGACAATGCTCACTGTGATCAGTGTTAATCTTCTCGAAATAAGAGTATCTTCCGAAATCTTCCGCTAATCTTTCCTGAGCACTTGAACTGCTCCATTGAAGAGGAAATAAAAATGTGACAGCAAGTGATAAGAACAACTTATTTCTCAAATCGAGTCCTATATTTGCCACCTGCATAGTTCCTCTGAGACATGAGATATGAAACCATCTGGTTTGCTTTATATTTTCGTTCAAATTTTGCTCCAGGCGTTCACTTCTGAAATAGCTGTAGAGCCCAGTCTCTCAAGGCACTTGGCCCATAGCATCCCAAGCCTGTAACAAGTCTATTTTAAATATTGACAATTTTACGAATTTAATAAAAATTTTAAAACCGAACATATTGGAAATAAAGTTCACCCACGTTTAGTTTACCTCGTGTTTGTATGCCATGTGTATTTTGAGCGCAATTGGAGGTGTTTTAGAGGGAGTTTTTGCGATCGCTGTTCAACTCGTTTCCACATTGAAAAAAGACTTGCTACAAGCTTGGGATGCCTGTGGCTCCCCCAAAAAGCGATATACAAGTAAGCAGTTACGATTATACTAAAAAAATGTAGAATGGACGATTTTATTAGATTTTGGAGCAGCAATATAAAAAATTCAAATTCCCCATGCGTTTGCTGATTTAGTTGGAGTTCAAGTATCGTGACGGGAGCGTGGGCTACCTGCGGTAAAACCTTATTGCAAAGTAGCAACGTTTTTACGTCACTTTTAAAATAAACAGAGCGGCGTTGCTGTATGAATATTAAAATTTTCTGGAAATATTGAAGAATGGCTAGGTTGTCATCGCGAACTGAAAATATGGATAAAAGACTTGCAGAACTAGTAAAAGAAGGTTACCCGTGGCTACAAGGTTCAACACGGCATGCAACGTTGCGCGAAGTAGAAACTGATCCTACTAGCTCCTGCAACATTGCAAGTATCGGTTTCACTGTGGCTACACGTTGGGTTTTAGTTGCGCGCAACATTGCCGGCATGCACTGTTGCACCGTGTAGCCACGGCTTAACGAACACAGAAATGCAACCATGCTTCAACTTATTCGAAAAGTGTTCGGACAGTTTTGTGACCTCACACACTCCTCGATTCTTTAGCAGTTTTATTGGATTCTGGCCTGTCGGACTGCTGCTCTTCCTCTCGTGACTATACTCTCAGCTGCAAAATATATAAACGTCCCGGGACGCTTTTTGTTCTTCGGTTCCCCCCCACTGGACCCCCGTTTATAAATTTTTCAAGTTCAGGTACGATCATCAAGTAGTCAAAATTTTAAGATGTAATTTTTATTGATCAGTTTCATGTTCGGTTTCGTCTTTCTTTGTTTTTGTTTCAATTACAGTACGGGTAACAAGAATATAGAGTTTCTAATTCAATAAATTTATCCACTGGTCGCTGCTGCCATACCTTGTTGTACATTCTTCAAAAATTTCTCACTTATCTTGGCTCATCCCCCCCCCCCCCCCTTGTTTATTATATTTTCGAAAAATTTCTCACCCTTCCCTGCTTGTTTTGAACCCCATCCTCCGATTATTAAATTTTCAAGAAATTTCTCATCCCTCCCGCGCAATGTTCTTTTTCCCTAGCTGTGAAGGTAATCTTTTATTCCGATGTGCCTAACAGTGTTAACGTTCTCCCCCCGACTATTACTAAAGCTGACAGAATCTTACAGACCAAGCAAGTAAGAAGCCTATTATTTTACCCTTCGATTCAAAACAATAAAGATGAGTAAAACTAAAAATTATGCCAGCACTACTCACTTATCAACAATACTCGAACTACGCTCGTCTCAACAAATTATGGCTTAAATGATACAAGTAACATTAACGTGTCGTCCACACACACAGACACCTTTTTTTACTATTATTGAATTACAAAGATTTTTTATCTATTGGTTTATGGTTGGTACTGATAATTTCGATAACGTCCGAAAATTTCAAAATTAAACATATCCTGATATCCTTTTTACGAAGTTATACTGACGAGCGGGTCGCGATCTGCAAACCAACTGTAATTAAAGCTCTATTGTTGGGCGACCTTTAAAACCGACCAAGTATAAATGACACACTGACAACAAGATCAGAGATTCATACGTTTTCAGTTCATAATACAGAGTTTACATTGCCCGATTTTCAATTTGATAATTGTTCTTCTTTTCCATGGGCAATGAAAGCCAATTGGGAAGAGACGAAAATATTTATCATTGTTTTTTTTCTTCAAAAAGTATAACTGTGTTGTGGTTCAATTCATTTCATTTCAGTTCAATCATACATTGCCATATCCAAAAAAAATAAAAATAGAATTTAAGCCAAGGATAAAATTGAACCGCAACCTTTGTGCAATATTAATCCTTGCATTGTTTTATAAAGTGTATCTTAATCACGCGTATTACTAAGCTTACTCAAGTATGAAGAGCATAAAGGAGCGCGTGAAATTTAAAAACCGCAGGTATTAAGCGCATAGATTATTCTTTTTCTCTTTTGTTTGGTGATTGATGTTGCTACGCTTGTGTTGTGTTCATAAACTAGAACCTGGTTTTTGTAGCTGTATACTGTTTAAAAAGCCGCGATAAATTTGGACAAACAAAAACCAAGCTGTATCAACTAGAAGCTCGAACAAAAATGGAAAAAGCAAACTTTGAAGCAATTATATTAGGAAAAGTGTCAAAAAATGAAAACATGAGATAAAAGCAAAAGAATGGTTTTGTTTGCGATTCAATCAACGATGAATAATTTATGACAGGAGAAGCTTTTGTCCAATGAGAAGCCACGGACAGTAAAACACGCGACCTGTCGTAAGCAGTTGTATTGCTTATTCGGTGCTAAAGTTCAGTATGATTTAGCTGTTTTATTCAAACTTTGCTGAGGCGTGTTAGTCAAGCAAACAAATTTCAAGTCAAGCGCCGTATTTTATAAGCTGGCGAATATGTATAGTCTGTGCGACTTAATCGGCCGACTTGGATTGTCCCAGGACATTTTAACTGCACTATCGCTTCTCTGGCTATTATTTGGAGTTTTAAACAACTTATACTTGGTTTTAATACTACGAAGAAAATGGAAACATCTTAGAGGTATCAAGGTTTTGGTTCTTGCAAACGCTTTCGCGTCAGCGATAAGTTTGGTGCTGCAGATGTTTCTTCCTGTGAACGCTTCATTCCACAACCTCGCTGCCAAACAATGGAACTTGGATCCAACATTGTGCACGGTGCTTCCAGCTGTCTCGTATATAGCAATCAGTGTATCCATAACCACCCTCACTTCTATTGTACTCGCTCAATACACGAAGATTGTCCATAAACACAGACTTACCGTACTTGAGGCTGAAAACGCCGTGCTTTCATCGTGGTGCATCGGCGGCCTTCTTGGAGCACCATTACTGGGTCTAATGGACACAACCTGGGATCCTTTTCAAAAGGTGCGAATATGCACTGCCCGTTGGTACAGTAATTGGCACGGGTTATTCTATGGCTCGTGGATTATAGTTATTCAATACATTCTTCCAACGGTTATCATAATCGCAGGGTTGGCCAAAATGTTTATCTATCCAGTAAAAGGTAAACTTTCGCGCTGGAGCAAGTTTTTGTTTAAACTCATTGACCTGCTAGCAGCTGCCGTTATTTTGGTGGCCCTGTTTTGCCTTCCGTTGCGTGTCGCTGGTTTTGCGTTGGGTGGTGATGCAGATTCGGTTCAGGTACCCAACATCTTTCACATTCTTCATCTAATGGAAGTCTTCTCCATCTGTGCTTTAGTCAGTTCTCCCATTCTTCTTGTCGACTTCGTTAAGGATGAGATACACGAAAACAATTACATGTACAACTTGTTCAAATTAACCATTCTAACAGAAGACAATCAAGCCACAATCTACACGGAGGAGAAGGTTAAGTTAGATGAAACTTGCCAGAAGTCCCCGCCCTTAGCAGTTTGCCTGGATTCATCAGAAGGCCTTCCAAAAAAGTCTTAACTTGCTCAGGCCATGCATCTGCAAAGTGTTAAGCTCGGCTCAACACAAACACAAAACGTACAGAGAGCACGATTAACGCGTAACATCTCACGACTCCACTCAAACTGTACAAATTGAGCACATTTGTTAAGAAATTAGTTTGACATCAAAATGACAGAAGTTATTTGGATAGCGAATATAAAACAGAGAGCCATAGCGATATTGATATATCAAGCTTAACGCCCAAAACTACAACAGCCAAAGTCCTGTTTGAATCATCACAATCCTCCCAATGAAATAGCGAAATGGCTATAATGCGCTGTGTTGACTTCATGGTGGAAAGCACGACGTTCGGGGCATAAAAACCCGCATTGTTTTTTTCCTGGCTATCCCAAATTAATGATAAACTCAATTACAACCGCTTAACTCAGTAAGTTGGACAAGAGTTATAACTAACAACAGATATTTGAAACCCTGTGGATGAATTACTAAGTGTCAGTTGTCAATTGAAACCTTCAACACCTGTTAAAATGACAACGTTGTCAGAGTAGGAAGTTTTCATTTTGTCAAGATTTTCACCAAGCTTGCCGGTTTCATTATATATTGTGACAAAGAAGTTAAAAGATTTAGTTGTATGGAGTTTTGGAAATATAAGTTTACAAATTTTACGGGTTAATTGGGGAATTGAATTTTATTTTTAGGTTGCTGGTACCTGTTTTGTAACAAAAGAAAAAATAAAAAGACGTCTTGACAAAGATTGTTTGTGTACCATGTTCAGGTTTCTATTAAAGATGCAACAAGGACACTTCCCTAACTAACAAATATTCAATCTGCACCTGGACTTGTACTAAAACAGTTTTAGAAAACTTCTGTTACTTAGCAAAACCTTTTCAGTTCTTTGTTTAATCAATATCTTTTCAGT
>JAOBRD020829899.1:0-13243 GCA_027575215.2 Hydrozoanthus sils
TGCAACACCTGTTTGGCTTAGTTTTTCTTCGATTTAAAAACATATAGAAATAAGAACAATTTAGGAACAATTTGAGGTTCAAACCGCCAAAAAATTAAGAACAATGAGGCTCGGCCAAATTTACTGGTTCTTATTAAAAAAAGTGTGTATTCGGTGTGCGGTTGTTATTACCATTCGCTCAAACCGACCAGAAGTACAAAGTGCATGCACTGGGTGCTACCATTAGCCTCAGAGTTGTTTTATTTTTATTCTTAAAATTTCAGCCTCGATATTCTTCTAAAACATATTCTTTTAAAAATAAAAGAAAAGGCGTACACGGCAACGGATAGCACTGAACCAACTTAAAATAATGTCAACTAGTGTAACGACACAAAGGCCTGTCGGCTGGGTCCTTAGGTTGCGGCGATTTAGAGCGACTTATTGCGACTTAAGGCGATTTAAGGAAAAATGGAGTGAAAAGGGACTGCGACTTAATAGTGCGAAGGCAACTTAAGGCGACTTAAGGACCCGGAATGGGCCTGACACAAACTAACAGACAGAGTTTACAATAAGTGAATAACATTTTATTGAACGAATTATGTCCAAGAGACAAATCTGATAGCTCAGTGAGACACAGAAGGAACAGACACGCCTCGTCTGGAAGCAAGTTTTGAGAGACAGGAGAGTCTGGAACATTCTAGAAGGTTCCATAGACTTTCGTGATTCACTTCGGAAGAGATAAGTTGTTTAGATATGAATTTACTTGGTGTATTCCTTAAACACCTTTCAACAATGTTGTTCTAAGAACATTGTATTGGCCAGGCCTTGACACATAAAAGAAACAAGCTTAATTGATTTATAGTGTAAGCTAAGTATTCGGGCTCTGACGCTTAGTCATGTAACATCTCTGAAGAAGCGAGAGCGTCTCACTGCAAAATAAAGGTACGATCTCTTGGTATCTCTGCCAATGCGAGTGATTCCTCATGCGGGGGTAAAGTCCAATGTTAGTCCAGAATAATCTGATAACCCGTTACAATAGTCACATTTTTTTAAAAAGCCATGAAAAAAAGGCGCCGCGTCAATGTTTAGTAAATAGAAACAGTTTGTGAGTATTTCAAGCTTTACACTGTAGAGGAATGGAACGGATACTAACGTTTTGGAATGCATGTGTAAGTCCTTCATCTAAGGACTTTACTCCGACAACGGACTCAGTAACAGCCAGTCCGAAACGCCAGTATCTTCCATTTTCCACGGTTCTAAACTAAAAAAATTACCAAAGCGAATTTAAAATCGAATGTTTGATGAGAACGACATTCGTAAGATATTTGCATAGTTTTGCATGCGAGACTTTATCTGAAAATTATGTATTTTTTGGTCTTGGCTTTCGTTGCATTGTATCAACGGCTCATTTTTGCAAGCAGAAGGAGTCACTAATTACAAGTAGAGGAGAAATGAAGTGCCACGCTTCCGAACCGAAGCTCGAGAGTTTAACGCCTGTTTTAAACGTCGAATTTTTCATGTGCCGAATCTACAACAATAGAATTTCTCATTATCATTAGATTCGGCACGCTTCAGTATATAACTAATTTGTTATTCTAATAGATTCAAAGAGAACTAAGTTGGGGCTAACACTTCGGACTGAATTTAATACTTAAGTACAGTGTTTTTTTATATTGTTTTATCACAGGCTTACCACCTAAGTGTGTGTTTCCGTTCATTTGAGCTCTCTTGTGGTTTGTCAGTAACTCGAACAAAATTCGTCCTATGTAGCGAGGTTCCCCGCAACCTCGTACCCAGGCTCATTTCACTCTACGAGAATGGGCTCCCCGCGGCCGGCCGATACCCAAAAACTTCCATAAATCCCCATCTAATTCTGCCGGCTCTACAAAAAGCAATGATCGTTTACTGTGACCTTTGTTATTTAGGAGCATATGAAAGACGGGAGAAGATTACGAGGACGAATTCTGTGCATGTTACTGACAAACCGCAAGAGAGCTAAACCGAACGAAAACACACACTAGGGTGGCAAGCCCGTGGTTTCATGTTTATCATTAGTATTGTTTTCCGGCCCAGGTCGAATATTCCCACTTTTCTGCCGATTTCAGGTTCAAAATATTCTTACAATATTCTTAACTACGTGGAATATGAAAATAGCTGGTTGATAAGCACATTTGCTTAAGTCTAGTTCACACTTGTGATCCATAAACACAAGCACAGTAAAATCCAAGTGTGAACATGCGTGAAATAAACAAAAGAGCAAGCACAAGAAAAAAAAAAAACCCAGATTTTTTAATTAAAGATTTTGATCTGTCAAGCTTCACGAGGGGTCGAGTCAGGGAATTACCTTTTTGTTTTATTCACGGCTTGAGGCAAATATAAAAACAAACTGTTTGGACTTCAGACATTTTCCTTTCTCTTGTGCTTGTGCTTGTGCATAAGCTTATGTTGTTTGTTTCACCAGTGTGAACATCCGTGAAATAAGCATAAGCACGTCGTCACCAGTCCACTTTGTGCATGCGTATTTTTCATTTTCTCGTGCTTATTTCACGTGTGTGAGCATCGGCGCCTTGTGCTTGTGCTTATCTGACAGTGTGAACCACGCTTTATTTCCAGAGTTATCGGAATACAAAGTTGACTATGCCGACAATACATACGTCCGACTGCCTGTCCTGCCATGACATTATGCAGTACTGTCATGTCTTTTGCATTGTACACATATTCTGATTTTGTGTTGCACACTGACAATACACTCTTTTTTTATAAGATTGTCGAAGTTTTCAACTGAGGCTGAATTTTTCCGGATATCAGCCTCAAAATGTTCTTAAACATGTTCTTAAAACATTTTTACTGATTTCAGGCAATACAAATGATAAATATACCGTATGAGGTACGTATACATTTGTGTCGGTATAGTAGTAGTAGCTAGTACCGACTTTCTTGCCGTTTTGTCTCAAGAAATATACCTAAGAACTGCGATTTGGTAACTAAAAAAACATGTGATGTAAAATTATTATCTGCGAACTTTAGTCAAGAAGCCCACCAAAATAAAAAGTATGAGTTATTTGCGATATAATAAAAGTTGTCATTAAAATGTTCTTCACATTTTCTCTGCCTCAGCATGTTCTTAACATGTTCTTAAATTTTTTGCGATTTTCAGCCTAATGTTCTTATAAAAAGGTTCAAAAAGAGTGTACATCTCATACATTTCTACACAGTAAAAAAATTAAGGCAAAAAAAGTAAAAAGTAACGCAAGCGAAGTTCGTTTCGTTCTTTGTTTTATAGGAAATTTGTATCATTTTTGGTGAACTAGTTTTCACACCGCCTATAAATTTTCGCTCAATAGCACTATGTACTGTTGCAATTTGTAATACCTGTTGCCATTTGTAATAGCACCCTATTGCAATTTGTAATACCTGTCGCAATTTGCAATACCTGTCGCAATTTGTAATAGCACCCTGTCGCATCTTGTAATACCTGTCGCAAGTTGTAATAGCGGTTGTCGCAATTTGTAATAACTTTTATAACAATTTTAGGCATGTTCAGTCTTTCTGGGGAATTTCGGAAGCTTTTGACAACTGACCATTTTCAAATGTGAAGTATACATACACGCGCAGCATAATGACTTCAAGGTCATGCCGGCTAAGTAAATTTCTCGACATTTTGCTTTGTCATACGTTTTCCCGGAAGGTTGCAGAAGCCATATAATTTTTCAAAAGTTTATACAAGCAAAAAATAAATAAATAAAAACAGGTGAACTCGTAACTTTCTGATATTTCTAATTTGCTTATTTTTTCGTCAGACTATTATTTACAAATTACTATAACCAGCTCTAATTCTGCTTGCAAGTGTGTGTGAGTGTTGAAATTAGGAATTTCCTATGGTTAGATATGTTAAAGTAAAATTTAGACTTAAAACCAAACAACCTTCTTCCTCAACTGAAACAGACAGAGAACCATACGCTAAACTGAATAGTGAAAAACTACAAAATTTCAAGAAAGTACTTTGTTCAAAAATATTATTTTCAGACATTAGACTCTAGATTTTATATTGCTAAGACATTCATAACTCACCAGGTTTAAAAGTTATTCATAAAAGGTAAAGCCTTACAATTTTAGTAAAAACAAATGATATCGCTCATCTTCAGGTTAATAGAGAAAACATTAACCTGAAGATCAGCCAATGCTCAAAATTAAGCGTTTCTCAAAATAAATAACATAACAGTGTCAACGGAATCGAGGTCTCAGTTATATATGTCAGTTTTCGGTCCTTTTGGTCTGTTTTGACGCCATAAAATACTTACAAACTGCTTGTGTACAAATCTCTTATTTGAAAAAAGTTTGTTTTTGTGGGCTTAAATTTATTACATAGATCAGAAAGATTCTTAACGTGCCAAATATATGCTTTGAAAAAGTTATTACAAATTGCGACAAGGTGCTATTACAAATTGCGACAGGTACGCTATTACAAAGTGCGACAACCGCTATTACAAATTGCGACAGGTATTACAAATTGCGACATGAGTTATTACAAATTAAGACAGGTATTACAAATTGCGGCGCTATTACAAACCGCGACAGTACACACTATAGCTACTACGATTAGCATAACTCATGTTTCGTCTAAACTTCGCGTATTATGAGCACTTGCATTTCTTTTTCCATTACAGTATTTTATGTCTCGTTATAATTTCCAAGTGTTTGAAATAGAAACTAAGCAACAAAATCTTATCATTCTAAACTGATTAGTTATTCTGTTCAAATGTTACATGCAACAATTTTACACATGAATTATTGGCCTTACTCCATGTCATGTCTCTTCGGATGGTTAGTGACAACTGAAGGATACGAGAGCCTGGCATAGCCCCTTTTACAGCGCGGGTCCCTGTTTAATTTTTTTTAGGAATTTTTACCTTGGTTGTTCTTAAAATATTCTTAATATAATCAAACGTGTTTGGTGTACACACTTGTTTAATATTAGGACGAAGAACTTGGAAAAATTTCAGCTTGCTGGTTCTTCAAAAAAAGTGTGTACGGTCGAGAAGGACAACTCTATATAAAAACGGACACCAAATCTTGGTCCCTGTCGTGGGTTTTCTCAGTAATTTACTGTATTTCAAGTCTCAAAAAGACGGACACCTCTCTAAGACGGACAATTGAAGCCAGTCCCGATGGTGTCGTTTCGGACTGTATTCATTTTCTATCTTTCTCAAGTGCACGCAAACGCTCCAGAAATATAAAGCTCAGTATAAAATTAATCAAAATTTCAGTTTACTGGTTCTTCAGAAAAAGCGTGTCATACAGTCAAACCCTTGATTTTGTGCCGTAATGTAACGAGAAAATAAAGTTCTCGGTCATTCGACAGGAGCAGGCGTAGCTCAGATGGTTAGTGCGCGGCCTTCGGAGCTAGAGGTCCCCGGTTCGATCCCCGGTGACCGCATGTCTGTTTCGACTTTCTTCTGATCAGTGTAGCTGTAGCTTTGAATACCCGTAAAACGGAGCACTGACAGAGGGAGGGGGTAAAGTGCGCACCGTCATCTTCCGTTGCTAGCAGCACTCTCTGAGAGCTGAAGAAACTACCGACGTTAAATAACGGCGCCTTTACCTTTTTTCCTCAGCTTCAAGTGTGTTTTTAGCATGTTCTTATTAAGGTTTTGGCCGTTCTTCAGCCTGACGTTCACAGTAGCACAGAACCGACAACGCAATTATATTTTAAGAATATTGTAACGACACAAAACGCTTAAGTTCGTATTTTAGATCTTTATTAGATAAATTACATTCCGAGACAAGTCTGGTAGCTGGATTGTTCATGAAGCAGACACGCTTTCATTATTGTCTAAAGCCCCGTCCATGCGAATCCGAATATTTTTGAAAACGGAGATTTTTTTCTCCGTTTGTACCTCCCGTCCACACGTATACGGCGTTTTCCGCAACAAATACGGAGGTTTTTGAATACGCTCTCCAGACTGTAGATTTTTAAAAACGGAGAATTATCGTATTCGCGTGGGCGCCGGTGTTTCGAATACGGAGAAAAAAATATCCGTTTTCAAAAATATCCGGATACGTGGCCTAAAACTAGAGTTCATGGTACACACAGAAGATTCCGGAACATTCTGGAAAGTTACGTGGTTGTAAGTAAGCCGACTAATGAGACGAACTATTTCGCTATGAACCTTTTTTTAAAAAAAACATGCTTACATCCTGTGTGGTTCTGGTCATTCCAATTAGCATCTGTCAGCAAGGTGATTAAGTAAATTAGGTTTGCTAAAGATAGGCACAAGGGCCTGCAAGCCTGAACGGAACTGTTTGACTGACAAGGAAGGAAGATTGTTGGCTCATGCCGTATACTAATAAATATTCTAGTTGGTCTTAGCTTAGTGTTCGGCAACGTAACATCTCGCAAGAACGTTCCACCGTAAAATAAAGGTACGATCTTTTGGTATCTCGGCCTCGCGAGTGATTCAATAAACGAGGGTCAAGCTCAACGGTATCCAACAATAACCCCGTTACAATATTTTAAGATTATATGTGGCTAAAATTGCTAAAATAATTAAGTACATCAAGTCTTGGGCCAAAACTAAAAAAAAAATAAGACGTTTTTATGAAAAAGAATGACTGTAGTCGGTTTCTACTGATAACCAAACTGGTACCTGTCCCGGGGTCAGGTGGGCTTTACCCAGAACCGAATATTAATAAATAATAACAAATGAATTCGTTGTTCCGTGATTTGCATATTAGACATAAACAGGAAACAAAAGGGAGAAAGAACCATTCCATTAATTGCCAAGGCTTACAACGACTGTTAAATCAAAAACTTCAATACAATTTCGCGTTTGTCTGACATTTGAAAACTAGTCCGAGCTGCTTCAGAATACGACACTCGCCATACTCTTGGCAAGTTTTGGCCATGGTTGATCAATTGAAAACTTGTGAAATCTGAATCTTGACGCAGTTACAGATACATTTCCGACTTGTTACTGCGTGAAGGTTGAAACTTGAATCAAAATTGACGGAGCGAATATTGCTGACATTTTAACGGACGGTAAGATATTCTAGTGTTTCTTTTAGTTTACACATCAGACCTCTGGAAGTGGCTTATCTGGCCAGTGGAAATGCGGGACTAAACTGGATCGATTTTAAGTTTGTTTTGAATACACCGCACACGTGTTTAATGGTCTATTCATTACTTAGTTTTGTTGACAACACGTTGTGAATACCGATCTAGGCCGTTGCTCGTCAGATCAAACAAGCTCATTAATTTTATCACAGGAAAGCTGACAAAATCCCTGCAACCATGAGCCGAACCCTTCACTCCCAGCTGTACTAGTAAATTCTCCCAAACAGTGCACATACATTTGATAGAAGTTTGTGAGAATTTTGCTTTTGATCTTTGTTTGATCAACTCTTATTTTCTTATAACCACATGTTTCGTTTTGTATAAAATATAAGGAAAAGTTGAATGTTGATTAATGGCTAGGTCCGAATGGGTTTTATAGTACAAAAACACTTGAATTTTTCAACTTTTGTTCCCTTCGACAAATTCCTACTCGAAGAGTTTATAGAAAATCAACATTGGAGTTTATTTAAAACTTTCTTAGTTAAAACTGAGTTACATTCGAATTCGGAAAGAGCAACATTAACGTTTCTTTGAGCTTTAAGGTTTTTTAGAAAAACCTTAACTGGCAAAAGCACAGGTAACCCACGCTTCCGTCACGATATTTGAGCGCCAAACCGAATTTTGATAGCACTAAAGCATATGTAAGAGAACTTGAATTTCTTTTAAAGGGAGACTTGTTTTTTCACGCTGCACCTCCGAAAGCGCTTCAGTTCCCCTAAAAGCTATATACTACTCAGAAGTTATGATTACTAGACAACACAATGTAGAATAAATGACTTTATTAAATTTTAGGAGGAATAATAAACAAGATCCAAATTCTCATACACTTGCATGCTTTAGCGCTTTCAAAATTCGGTTTGGCGCTCGAAAATGGGCTTCCTGTGGCGAAAGGTTGCTATAAGCAACGCAGCCCCTCCGTAGATATATGAATGTACACTAAACGCGTGTACGAGTTCCACAAAAGTCATGGTATCTAAAATAGCAATCTGAACCGTTACTGGCACATTAATTCAAAGCGATGTAATTGTGGATCAACGATTTGTCTGTGTAAAACCAAGATTTACGCCAGTCACTACCAAAACAAATCTCATACACATCGTCAGAAATGTTTAAATACTTCATTTAAATTCAAACTAAATTACTTCAACGTTTATTTGAAAGATTATGATTACATACAAGTGAGTTTAGAATTATGCCTTACACCCGACTAGATTAGCTCTTTATCGATATTGCGAAGGGTCAGTTTATAAACTATATAAGATTAACATATTTACAAAAAACACTTATTAAATTACATTTGCAAAAAAAAAAAAAAAACACACACACACATAATTCATAAAAGAAAAACTTATAAAATCACTGCACAGAGCAACGTCAAAACGTGTAGCCATGACTTCAATACCAATTGAGAAAACATGATCTACGACCTTGTTTGAAAGAACGTAAACCCAAAAATTGTCACCAAAAGGTACAGCCACGGGGTGGGTGGTGGGAGAGGTTTTAGGGTTGCATCGATTTTCAATTGGTCCCCTCTTAAAGGAAATCACCTACTTAAACAAGAACATTTCAAATTTTTAAATACCTTGTCCCGATTTTTGTACTATCGATAGGTGGAGCGACCGGACGGGGTCTGGGCACAAACGACACTGGCGTTAAAGATGGAATGAGAAGGAACAATGTGGGAGAAAGGGTGCGGTTTCTTTGGAGAGTCCGGAGGCTTGGCTTAGGCTTGCTTCTTGTTGCTATGGTAATGTTCATATTACGAGCACTATGGGATAAAAGCGCAACACAGTCACCCATAGAAAAACCTCTTGTGCAAGAGACACTGGTGGATTATGGCTGTATGTACACAGTACACAACCCGACCAGAGCTAAAACAGTAAAAGCTTGGCAGACATTCTCGCTCGTTATTACACCATCTGCGGATCCTACACAATGTTTGAAAACCAGCAAAAACAATGCTGTTCCCAGGCTCTTACCGGGCTCATCTTCCTTCCGCGTTCAGGCTTTCGGCTCAAAGGAAATGGCAACTGGACAAGTCCGCCATCTTGGCAATGATACTTACAAAGCAACAGTGCGGTTGACATTTGAAGATGAATACATTATCATGATTATACTAACTTATGTAAATAGCGGCAGCCTTGAGTTTAGGAGTCACGTGAGGCCGATTCTACAGCACGTGCGAGGCAGTCCGATGGACCTCAAAGTAGCGCTTGGTACCAGTCCTCTAGATTATACTCGATATTGTACTAAGAAAGAGGCTGGGTCAAAGCCTGGCCGTTGGGTAGAGTGTGATAGTGTGCGTGGAATCGAGAGCTGTGGCTCTTGGCAGCTCGATCCTTTGTACGAGTTTGACCAAATTCATGGCTTCCATTGGTTGCCATACGAATGTCAACTCCATCACTACACCAATGAAGAAATCAAGAGATGTTTTGCTAAGAACGGTTGGAGCGAGATTGTATTTACGGGGGACTCGCATATGCGTTACAGAACGTATCACTGGGTCACACGGCTTTACGGCGCATGTCACGGCTGCATTAAGACCCATATCAAAATGGTCTTCGATAAAATACCTAGAATAGAATGGATGTTCGATGCAAGGGGTACACGTTGGCCGATCACGTTTGATAATATTTCCTTACCAAACGAGTTGTACATCCACCCGAAAACTCGAAGAACTCAGTTCTCAAAGGAACTACCACCATCTTTGTTTGACGGGAAACTATTCTTCTTGAACTTTGGCCATTGGGTTCTAAGAGAAAGTACACACACGGAATTTGTTGAAGAAAAGCTACGTGCCTATGTTGAAGCTATCAAGACAATGAATAACACTGGAGGTCCAAAACGTTTTTTGTGGATTAATACTGTAAGTTTACCCTGGAGAGACGACAAGGCCGTCGTGGACTGGGTCGAGAATCCTTCACCGTCTCGAGTAGCTCAGTGGAATAATCTCAGCGATAGGGTAATGAGAGATAACGGTATACAAGTTGTCGACGCGTTTCAGATTTCTAACAGTCGTATTGGCGCTACGCACGACCAGACGCATTACGCAAAACGATTTGAAAGAGGCGAATGCGGCGGGGCGGTGGAGAATGCAATCAGCAATACTATAGCGAACGCCCTGTGTAACTTTGATATATAACATGAAGTCGAAAGTGTGAATATCACCATATGTTTAACAAATACTGATGCAGGTTACGAGTGATTAAGGAAGAGCAGGAATTACAATCCTATTGGATAAAATTTATCCATAGCCTACATATCCAGTTTGACTGGTAGATTTCTTCATCGAACACTTTAAAAACACAAAAACCAGGAAAGAAACTGAAACACAATTAATATACCATCGAGATGAGACTCACATTTTAGAAAACTTCCTTTTGAGAAGGATAGGGTTCGCTTATGTGTAAAAACAGATTACATCTAATGGATTAACGAAAGCAGAGTAAGGCATTTTTCCGCAGTGTACAGTAACAACACACTCGCACCTGACAAGCTCAGGGATCTCACTTTTAAGTTAAATAATCAAACAATCTCGTGCCCAGGCCTTATCGCAAATACTCGTACTCAGGCTCTTTTGTCAATGTCCTTCTCAACGGGGAAGAAGACCTGAGAACGAAGTTCGAGTCATGGTTCCCTGAAACTGGAAGTACCTCCCAAATTAAGGGCTTTGTATCAGATAGACAGAGCGTCAAGGCGGTTGACTACATTTCCCTAATGTTTTGAATTGTGACTAGAAATAATGCCACGCTTTATGTCACGCTCTATGTCACGCAACCATTTCGTCTGTACTGTTTGAGTTGCGCTCGATCTGTTCGTAACCTGCTTGCAGAAGGAACCGGAACTGAGTGTTGTCCAGTAACCCAGCTGCTGCTAGTTCGTCTGATTCAAGTAGCGAATCCAAAGACGGCATAAACTCGCTGAGATTAAAGCCTGTTGATCAGAAAAGCAAGAGAGTATTTTAAGGGTGCAAAGTCCTGCTTGGTTCAGTAATTGGCAAAAATTTGGGTCATAACAAAAAAATTTAACAAGTCATAATTAAAATAGCTGCCGGCGATAACTGGCAAATTTGCGATCCTTCCAGCGTTTTATTTCAGCTTCTATAAAGAGTAAATCAGATAGCTGCTTGTAAGATCAGGGATAAACCTGATTTCATCACCTCAAAACGACTGCA
This sequence comes from Hydrozoanthus sils, assembly GCA_027575215.2. Classification (NCBI taxonomy): domain Eukaryota; kingdom Metazoa; phylum Cnidaria; class Anthozoa; order Zoantharia; family Hydrozoanthidae; genus Hydrozoanthus; species Hydrozoanthus sils. The sequence goes on from JAOBRD020829899.1 coordinate 11,268, forward strand.
ATTGAGAGATGAGAAGCATCAATTCATATTGTCTTGCTACATTGTTATATAGAATCTATTCATATAAAAAACAGCCGGCCAAAATGTTTTCTACATTGAACAGCCTATAAAATAAGATATATTTTCTGAACATTATTTCGAAGCCTGTAATACCAAACGTGCGCTGCGAAACTTACAAAGACAGACTAAAATCTTAAAAAGCGATTTACACACCAAGAAAATTAAATTTTCGTATTTACTACTAGAAAATGTCTAAGGAAGCACAACAGAAATGTTTTCTTTTATCAAGCAACATTCCATAAGCTGTGTTTGATCCATTTTCTCATTACCAGATGTCTTATTTTGTAGGAGTTTTGTAAGAAGAAGTTAGATGTTAATATTTCCAGGGGTGAAAGGAGTTCTGAATAATACATTAACATCAACAAATTTCGGACAAAAAATTTTTAGCGTCCGAAAATTTTCAGCATCCGAAAATTTTTTCCACAGGATATATATAGACCATCGACAGTAACAGACAATTTGTTTATGTTTTCTTACAGTTTGATTTTGCACGAAAATCGTTTAATGGCCTGTTCGTTTGGGCCTATTCCAACTATTCCGGATTAATGAGGTTTTGAATTTCCTTCCTGATTGTTAGGGCGATGAATTATATAGTTTGTTTCAAACTCAAAATTCAAGAGAGTTTTATCACTATGACGTGTTTCATTTGTAACTTCGCAGGTACTGAAGCCACACGAATCCGACAAAGTTTTTATTTTATGAATTCCTATTCCGGAATAGGCCAAAACGAGAACGCATTCTAAAAGTTTGTCCTTGATAAATAAATCCGTTTTAAATGAATTAATCTTTGTCTTCTTCGTCATCACTAATTACGACAGTCTCGTCATCTTCATCGTCATTATCGCCGGTATTATTATCCTCTTGACCTAGGGAAATATTCTCTTCAACGTGCAGAGAGGCCTCTTCAATAGCATCATAATTATGTTCAATTAGTTCTTTTAATTGGCAAAGAATTTGCCGTTTTGAATCCTCAATCTTAAATGTTGCCCTTAGGATGATCTCGAATCCACCCTTTGCTATTGGCAATACTGAGTATTGGTGAACTCCGGTACTTTTCAGATTCCACGTAGTTGCCTCAACACTTTCAAAACAGAGGCGCCAGTTTTAAAGTTCATTAACACCCTTCGATCGTTTGCTCTGCACAAAGAGGTTAAAAAACATGTCTGGATTTAACCAGTTCACTTCCTGAAAATCAACTGAATGAACCTGTACCAGATGTATAAATGAACTGATTATTTTGTCTCAATTTGATTTCTGCATTGAGACAAACGATATCATACTTGAAAACGTTTGTAATTGCCGTCGGAACAGGTTTGTAATAAAGTTATGTTTACTGCAAAAAAAAGTCCGAAATTTTTGGCCGAAATTTTTCCGAAATTCACAAATAAGTGTCCGAAATTAATAGTGTCCGAAAATAAATTGTCCGAAATATTTTTGACCGAAATTTTTTGATGTTACTGTAGTACAGAGCGAAATAATAGTACAGGGTGAAAAAATCTTCCAAATTAAAAAATAGTTCAGGATAAATACTCAAAGTCACGCATACCCACACCGATAAGACTCTGCAACAGTTGAAAAACAAAGTCACATTCATTTTGTTAGAAATTACTGATAATAAAGTGGCAGACTTACACAGAGAGTGGAAAATGTCAAAAGTCAGATATCATACAGCCTGGATTAAGCTGTATGGACTGCATTGTCTTCTTACAAATGATAAATATGTATGTATGATTGTTAGGGATTCTAGAGTAAAATCCCTAAAAATACGACGTATAGAAACAACTGTCAAACTTAAGAGTAATTAGTAAATAAACCCCTTCTGGCGGCTGGTATATCGGGGGATAATGTCCGCGGCTGACAGATTGTCCGAAAAATGAACAGTTGGCCGAGAAGCAAAGCTTCGAGGGCAACTGAGA
>JAOBRD020830005.1:0-13243 GCA_027575215.2 Hydrozoanthus sils
TTTATCATATAATACTTCAAGTTTATACTACTCGCCGACGCATTCAATAGTTTTTTTAAAAACTATATACCTAAAGTGATATATAGCAAGACATGAAATACATCGCTATTGTTGTAACGTCTTTCTGGCGTTTTCTTCAAAATTGTCTGAAACGAAAGAGTGCTGCAAAACATGCACAACGTGTTTGAAACCTTTTATGAAGATTGTAAAGTACGTTATCTTATTTTTCTCAAGTGCATGTTACCAAGCATATTTAATTTGATAATTTTGTTCTGTACTTCAGTACACAATTCATTTTTGACGAAAACTCTGAAAATGCTGTTGAAAGAAGCAGATGAAAGAGTGGATGACCTCGCAACTGTGTCTGTCAATGCATCCAATTCGGCTATCTCAGAGACAAAGGTAGGTTTTGTCACACAACTTTCACATGTTTATCAGGTGGTTCCAAATTGTTTTTTAATTTTACATTTTTTTAAGATAATTTTTTACAACTCGGGGGCGATTTTTCCAACTTTTTTTACACGAGTTATCAAAAATGAACAATGTACTCTCTAGGTCTCCAAATTTCCGCAAGGTTTTTGCGTGGTTACGGGATTTCAAATAACTTTCACGCGATTTTTACCTGGTTTTTATTTTACATCCAAATAATCACATACAATTTTTTTTCATTGTTTAATTTTGTTTTTCAGTTGGTCTTTCGTAACTTTTATTTGCCCTTGATACATTTTTCGTACAGTTTTCGCATGATTTTTTCATGATTTTCACGTTTTTTTTTTGTATTTTTCACATGTACTTAATTCTTTACCCAGTCACCATAAATGTAATAGTTTTCATATGGTTTTTGAATGATTTCACTTGGCCTTCACATGTTTTGTACATGTTTTTCAAGTAACTTTCACACGCTTTTTACATAATTTTCATGTAATCTTCCTGTTGCTGGATGATAAATAGTTTCTAATTAATTTTTCTTTCTTCATCTCTTCCAGGAAAATGAAAAACTGTTACGCGAGTGGGAAAGCAGACAAAGGTTATTAAAAAAGATGATGTCAGGACTAATAAATTTAGGTACGTTAGCATTTTTTTTTTCATATCTTGACACAACCGAGTATATTAATTCTATAGCACTGATTTAGAAAACGCAGAAAAAACTCTCTAAAATATTGGGAAAGAAAAACCCTGAAAGACACTCTTACAAATCCAAAACTGTTTTATCATGTAGAAACATAAAAAATTCACCAAAGTTCTTTACAGTTAACAACAAGGTTTTTTATCTGACGAGCTTTCGTTACGGTATTTGTAATTTTCTGATTCCCAGAAAAAAAAACATTAAAATTGTGTTGTGGGGCTCAAAACAATGTTCAGAATAACGTCTTATTTTGTAGGGTGTTCACTGCCGCAGTGCCCTTACTGTCGAATCGATGTTGATGTTTTCTCATCTTAAACTGAGGAACTGTGCGAGAAAATTGCAAAATTTTGCAGCAAACACACGAATTGAATTTGTTGCCATCGCCATTTTTAATTTCAATGTTTGGAGCCCGGTTGCCGTCACTCAATTGTTGTGGTAGATACTTCGTGTATGGTACCTCGAAGTGTTTGCACATTTTCTGTGGGGCGGACTGCTGTACTTCCAGTCTTGCTTCATGATGCCACGGCAGGAAAGATTGTAGCAAGAAAAAATTTAAATCAGTGCTTCTTATCTCTCAACTGCAGTCGTTTTGAGGTGATGAATACAGGTTTATCTCTGATCTTACAAGCAGCTATCCTTTTTCTGATCCCCCCTTTATAGAATCACTTCACCTTAAAATGCAACTGAAAATAAAATTCGCCGGCAGTCAGCAACTATTTTGAACCCTGTGTAGCTGGTACTATCCACGTTGCCTTATGAATGGTGTACCAGCTACACTTGGTTAGTATAAAAAGTGTTAAGAGGTGTAAATATGTGCGGAACACATTAGGCATCACAGACCTAATCACAACATAAGAAAACTTTGGTAAGAGAAACTCAATGCCGTTGTAAGGTTTTTTTTGTACAAAATGCTGTTACGGTGAACTTGAATTTTAATAATACAGCAAATGTACAAATTTTCGATTTTATGACTTAAGAGTATGAAATTTTGTGCATATGACTTTCACGTAAGTACAAATATTTTAGTCCCAGGTCTGAGTTCTAGTAACGCTGAGTATAAAATTTGTTAATTTTAATAGAAATTCCTGGTAAACCGGGCACAGTCTATTTGACTGTTGCATCAGAAACCAGTTTGTTTGTGAGGTTTACTGAGCCTTTGGGACCTGGAAAAGTAATTGTCACAAAATACAAAGGTGAGCTCCCAGTGGCTGGTAATGAATCAGCGAAATACAAATTGCCATTTACTTTAGTGTGTTTTTTTTTCAAATGAAAGTAAATTTTTGTACAAATTGCATGTTTCAATCAATGTGATCATCTTCAGAGAGGTCAAACTGTGACATTTTGTAATGAGCCAAAGGCAGGTGTAAGAGAAACCGTAAAGATTAAACCACGTTTCCGTGAGAAGTGTGATCAAGTTTGCTGGGACTAAGATTGCAATTACCCGGCTTCTCTTGGGTTGAATCGTTCTCTCAGCTACCGTAGTTGCATCGGTAGCTCAGTGGTAGAGCATCTGCCATGTGATCAGGGTGTTGTGGGTTCGATTCCCACTCGGGGCAGTTTGGGTTTTTTCTGTCTCAGTTTCTCTTACATTAGCCTGTGGTTCATTACAGCGTGTCAGAGTTTGACCTCTCGAAAGATCAAAGTTAATTTGTTGCTGTTAGATTGTTCAATTCTTTGGGTCATTTTTGTGTAAACAGGACGTGTTATAGAACCGTTAGTCAATGTGGTTGCTATCATGTTGAAACGTAGGAGAGCCCGGAAAAAGGCAGTTATCTGAAGAAGTATAAAGTTCAGGTGGAATATGAACAGATATATTGATTATCACTAATACAGTGCACAGAAGCATGATTTGGAATTTTTGATAAAATTGGAAAAAAAGTAGTTGCCTAAAATTTGTTGGCCTTCAAACTGCCAGACATAGTTGATTGTTAAATTAATAAAGTTTTTGCGATAGTCTTGAAGTATAGTTGTTGAATACTTATTAACCAAACTGCTTTGGTAGCCTGATAACTCGAAGGGCAGTAAACCAGGATGTTAAGAAAGCTAAAAAATTGAGTGCTTTTTAACAGTAAAAGGTCAAACTGATCTACCTCGAAAACCATTACTTGATCTTTTTTCTGCGCTGTTTCAGTAATTCTTCAAAGTAGGAGCCAGAAATTCTCAGTTTTTCAAACAAATTATTGAAGAAAGAGCACAAGTTAATGTCACGTACCAATCCCAGTTTGCGCTTTTGCTTAGAATATTCTCTCTTTCGTTATAGAAAATGTCAGGGAATCCAGATGACAGAAGCTAATTGTACCCCTTTTCTAATCACCAAAAATGTTGTATTAATGTCTGGTGTTTTCCATAAATACTTGTTTAGATAAAATGAAAGTTTAATTTGGAAAGCGTTTATTTAATGTAGGCAATTCCTAACATGGCTCTTAAACTTGCAAAGTTTGGTTTAAATTCGTTGGTCTGGACAGACTTAAGTATAAAAGCGAAGGTAAAAGTGATAAAAGAGAGTGCTCTGAAACTTTGAGTGGTAATATCCGAAATGTTGGCTCATGCATATAGCATGTGATGTCAGTGAGCTAAGTCTGATGTTTCCTTGCTTTTTTGCAGTTCAGTGGAGTATGAATGACAAGTTCACGCCAGTGGAGTGTGAACATGTGCTGTACGATCTTCGTTCCCTAGAGTACACCTTAGATCATTTACGAAAGGTATGGTGGTACTCTGTATCATTCTCAGAAAGTTTTTGTGTTGTTGTTAAAACATTTTCTCGTGAGAGTGCAGGAAGTTGGTTTTTGGTCCTTGACGAATTGATTCTGCTTGTCAAGCTTTCGTATTTGTTTGTTTTTCAGTCAGTCGTATACTATGTGCGAGTATGTTGTGGTAACTTCAAAGGTTTTGGTCCATGGCTGGAATCCAGCCCCCCTTGTGCTACACCGTCAAGTAAGTAAAACTGTAAAAAGTTGGGGAAATAGTGGGAACTAGTTAGTTAGAATACTCGTCTCGTGCTCCTTGAGGAGCGAGGAGGATTGATTATGTTGAGTAAGTTAGAATGCAAATGTGATAGTTTATTTGTCTGAAACCAACTCTAAAATACAGAACAGAAACAGAGCACCTACATGGAGAGCATCCATATTCATCATTTGATAATGAATAAAGAATGCCCCCATTTATCTTTCATCCATTCTTATCTCAATTATTACCCTCCAGCCTTGACCTTATCACTCTTGACAGGTATTTTTGCCGACAAACGTAAAGTTGCTAAGACCAGACTAACATGCAAACCCGATGACTTTGAGATTTAGATCTAGAAATAAAACCTTAAGTTTGTTTGAAAAGTCCATGGCCACCCAGTCATGAAAAGCCAAGAAAAGAAAAGCGCTGTTATGGAAATGATGAAGGGATCAGTAGTTACAACACTAGTATGAGACCCATTGCCGATACCAGTAATTTTAATTTCCATAGAGATGACCTAAAAACCAATTAAACCTGAAACAAGAAACTATAAGCAACAAGTACATGTTGCGTACAGCTAATAAATAGGTGCAGCAAACATGGCCTCAAAATCTATACTGCTATTTAGCTAACTAAATCTAAAAGGGATTTAGACTCCCGTAAGCGCTTCCAGATATCTGCTCTATATTTTTTTCTAATATCTTTTAATTTCCATACATATAAGTATTTCACAGCTTGCTTAGCTCAAACTAAAAAAAATAACAGCTGAAGAAGTTTTCCCTTTCCGAATAATGACGCAATTAATTTTATCTTGTTTCTTTATAACAAGCTTCTCTATATTCTATATATGTTTTTTAAAACACGTAATTATTTTAAAAATAGTTTTATAAACAACTGAAGTTTATGATACACCCGAAGTTTATGATACACCCTTGCATTTTGGATTTGTACATATAATACTTTGTTATTAATATAATAAAGTTTATAGCAGAATTATCAAAGTTGTTGTCTGGAAAGCCTAAAACGACAGTAGGGCATGACAAAGATAATGTAACACCAGATATCTGCTCTATTGTTGGATTCAGGACCCCTTCACTAGTTAGCTCAGTTAAACTTTTAAGTAAACTAGCCAAATGTATGAAGTAGACTGCACGATCAATGAAGGGTGCTGAGAATGAAGAATAATAAGTCAAAGCAAGTCTTTTTTGTTATATTGGATAATCGATATCAGGTGATGTCAAAATAGTAGTGTAGGGTTTCTACACCACTTATAACGAAATTGCGTGTACCAAGGTGGTTTGCTGATTAATCTGTTGTTTTGAGCAGGTTGGCATGAAGTCCATGACACGAAACCCAGATTCCAGGGCAGACTAGATATAATTGACGATCTTTTCAGCCGTGTTTGGCAGAGCCATGAAAGATTTTCTCCGCAGCATTCTTACGGAAGGCCCCGCAGCACTACTTTTGGTAGCCAAACTGGTAAGCTTGAAGCTTCAGCTATGTGCTTAGTTGCTAAACAGTACCATTAGTTGTCAAACTGGTTAGCTAGAAGTTGCATCAGCATGTGTTAATACTAGAATACCATTTGTAACCAAACTGGTTAGGTCGATGATATTTTTTAACAACTAAAACGCCAACTTATACAAGAAAGTCAAAACGTATTGATAGACGCTCTCAATAGATCGAATGGTGAGAACCTCGGAGTTAGTGTAGTCCTGAGAAGGACTGTTGTCAGTGTAAGTGACTGACGTTTCGACAAGGTGTGCGGAAGAACAGTGCACGTCAGTTGAATACAAATATAGTCTGGTACGCGAAAACTATTTCTCAAATAACGTTTCTAACGATGCAGTTATTCTTACAGTTGTCATCTTGATAACAATCACATTCCATGAAATAAGCTCATACTGTGTGTGAGTCGATAACGTTTATGAGTCAATGAGTCATCAAGGAACCGCGATTTGTTCAAGGAACTCAGTTTCTAGCAGTATAAAATTCTTTTAAGTCATAGTGTTGTTCTTAAGGTCGTGTCTTGTTTTTAAATTTTCGAATAAAAAAGACTGTTCATCAGGAAAATGTTGTGAATTGTCATTGCCCAGTTTGTGTATGGACCATGTTGGGGTGTATAGAGCTAAAACACTTTTCACTTACGAAGTGCAGTTATAGTAAAATGCATTAGTTTGCCAACAGACCACAAGATATAATTTGAGTTTCATTGAATTTTCAGAGATTGGTTACTCACTGTAGTTTGAAAACATTAAATTCTTTCCTGGGAGGTCTTTGATATTTACTGGAAGTTCTTGAAAATTCTGAAAATTTTTATTGCTCAGTTTGTGTACGAACCTTGTCGTGGTGTAAAGAGTTTAAAAAAAACTTTCACTTACGAAGTGCAATAGTAAAATGTATTCGTTTTCCAAACAGACAGGATGTAATTTGAGTTTCTTTTGATTTTCAGAGATTGGTTGGTCACTGTAATTTGAAAAACTTAAGTTCTTTCCTTGGAGGCCTTTAAACTTTAGTGGAAATTCTTGAAAATCCTGGAACGGGTGCAATATTCCAACCTAACATTTTTAAGCTTAGGTTAGATCCTCCATCAAAAGCACACTTTCTAACATGGTTTATCGTTCTCAATCAGTTGTCCTTGTACTGGCTGGCAACAATGCTTGAATTTGAGTACAAGTTAAGAATGGGAACCTTAAATACATCCACAGAGGGAAATTCCAACCTTTCCTGCGCAAATTGGCCAGCCAAGAAGGCTGTTCTGATCATTAAGTTTATCTTAGCTAAACCACTGCTAAGTAATTGATTGTTTTGTTTGTTTGCTTTTCTTTTTTGGATTAAACAGATCTGGACAAAGATGAATCACCCAAAATGAGCAAGAGGATAGCGGTAAAGAAGAGTATATCCAAATACACTAACATTTTCTTCCATTCGGCGCCGAAGTTTGTCAAGAATCTGAGAAGGTGAATAATTCAAATCATGCCTTTCGAACAATCTTTAGCAACTTTCTTTACCCTCAGTTTAATTTTGAAATCTGGATGGCTTAAATGTGCTTGTAAGAACAAAAGATGACAAACCAAGATAATAGAGGTAAGGTCACTGTAAAGTAGAACTAGATGAACAAGGAACCAAAATAATGGAGTTCAGGTTATTATGAAGTAAGGTAAACCCAGATAAAGGAAATCAGGTCACTTTTAAGTATGTCCAGGTAAACGAGAAATCAAGGTTATTTGTTTTGGTCAATGTGAAGTAGGTCCGGGAAAACGAGAATTCAAGATAATCGAGATCATACCACTGTAAAGTTGGTCTCAATAAACAACAAACACAGAAATCATTAAGTAGAAGTCAGGTCACTGTAAAGTATGTCTGGGTAAACCAAAATTACCAAACCTTTTAAAGAAACCAAGGTTATTTCATCGGGTCACTGTGAAGTTGGTCCAGATAAACGAGAAACGCAGGTCATGGAGGTAAAAGCAAGTCCGGACAAATATTTTTTATGTATGTATTTATTCAAAGCTCATTTACATGGTTTGTCAGTTTGTATATCGTGGTTTGATGTTATTTTATTCCCATGATTTACTTATCGTATAACCTTGTTCTAAATGCTTTACTCAACCTAGGGGTGTGTACTTAGCTGCTCTAATGTTTACTGATGATGGAAAAGTGCTTGTTACTCTGGACGATAACCTCCCGGTCATTGAAGTGGACGACAGCTATCCCAGTTCATTTCAGCAAGACTTCTGTTGGCTCATGAAGGTAAGAACCATCGTTAGCAGTTCCCTTGGACGTATTATAGTATAGATAATATAGAATGGTCCACTGTGGCTGCCATAAAGTGCAAAGATCATATTTAAAAACTTCAGCTACAAAACCTTGCGACTTTTTTAGGCCAGTATTGATCCAAACTTGTTACTTTATATGTTGATATGTGGGATCCTCGATTTTGTGAAATCGCGGCTATAACAAACAATTATGTGATCCTTATGGCAAAGATGCAGTAATTTGTTTAGATTAGAACCCCATTTTGTCGAAGACAAATAAAACGTACTTACAGTTATCTCGATTTAGACTAATGGCTTATCCTATAAGAGTTCTTTTTATTTAAGGGTTAAGTACACTGCTTGAAAATGTTAGGTGATTTTGTTAAGCCTTATTGAGCTGTTTTTTTTAGTGTTGGTATTACAGTGATCTCGGTTCGTCCCAGCAAAGTTTTAGCCAAACTGCAGTATTTTCAGTCAGTTAATGAAGTATTGTATCTTCTGTCACAGGTTGCGTGTACGTGGAAAGATGTCAAGAAGTTGAAACAAGAGGTGGAAATGAATTCTTCATCAACCTCGTCGTTGTTCCGATGCAAGTTACTGCAGGCTGCTGACACAATGCAGGTAAGACCATCCTCATTTTAACAACCTGTTAAGGTCATCCTTATGTGAGTAGGCAGGTAAGATCATCCTCATTTGAATAACTTGTTGAGATCATCCTTGTGTGAGTAGGCAGGTAAAATCATCCTCATTTGAATAACTTGTTAAGATCATCCTTGTGTGAGTAGGCAGGTAAGATCATCCTCATTTGAATAACTTGTTGAGATCATCCTTGTGTGAGTAAGTAGGTGACATCAACCACAAATGAATAAGCAGCTAAGATCATATTCATGTGACTAGGCGAATAAGTTAATCCTAGTGTAAGTAGGTGAGATCACGATATGAATGAAAGGTTAAGATCACACTTTATATGTGAGCAAATAGGTGAGATCATACTTATCTAGCAAAATATTAAACGAAGTCAGTAGTCGATTTGTAATAAAGGTAATAAAGTACACCAGGTAATGTTTTTGTTTGAACGAAGGTTGTTTACATACTTTCCATTCTCATTTTGATCTCGTCAAAACTTATACATATTTATGTTTTTGTTTACCAGGTGGCACTGGGCAAGCAGCAGTTGGGTCAGCTGCACTACAAAGCTGTCAAGGACAGGAATGGCAGTACAATTATTGTTACTGTCAGCCAGGTGCTGGTCAGTCCCGGTGATTTATGTTCTCATGCACCAGTTACATTGTTTTGTCAACCCTTTTTACATTTTAAGTTTTATGTAGAAGTTTGTGTTTTGGTTATATGAAGATGGAAAGAAAGTGCTCCGAAGTTGAGTGATTAGGGAAAATTCACTGAGTCACTGACGGGAATCGAACCCACAACAGTCTGGTTGCTGATCAGATGTTCTACCCACTGAGCTACATATATTTATGTGGGGAGGCAAGTACGAGTTTGAGTTCTTATCTATTTCTCGGCTGTCCTTGTGAGTCTCTGTAGCTCAGTGGGTAGAGCATCTAACCAGTAATTAGAGTGTTACGGGTTCGATTCCCGTCAGTGACTCAGAATTTTTTCTGATCACTTAATTTGAGGAGCGCTTTCTTTCTATCCTTTTTACATGTGTTACGGTCAACGGAATCATCCAAGTCGTAGTTATTATTCTTTAAAGCAAATATACATAAAAAGCTCATCAGAAATTTGACTAAAAATTGCTTTCTTGTAACGTAGTTTCGCATACGTTTAATTAGAAGGCGGCTACTAAAACCGACTACAGACTCTTCTTTTATAACTTTACTTTTCACTGCATTACAAAATAATCGTTTTCCGCCACAATTTTTTAAGACATCCTTTCAAACACCCTCGATCATAATTAGCTTATGGTTTATCTTGAACCATTTTTGCTGCTTGCATTGTGTGATAAGTTCGTCCAAGTACCAAATGAACTAGTCACACATCCGTTTTTCTTGCCAAAATATATTGAAAGAACCCAAGTTTCCTGAAAAGCATATCCCCCTTCCCTCCCTACATGTTCGCCGTACGCAAACTTATAGCTGCCAGCTATTTTCCCAGGTCACAAAATTCCAAAACTTGTTAAAAGCGTTGCTTCCGTTTACCGTAACGTCTAATAAAAACGTTTTTGTAATAATTTCTTTAATCTCAGCATATATGAAATTGTAGTCTCTCTTTTTCAACAGCATGCAACTTCGTTTAAGCCCCGAATGCTGTCTCTAAAGTGGATGGCGAGCAGCAAGTTACAGAAGAAAATGACCGTACAACCTGGACTGCAGGCAGATCTGCTCTATGCATCTGAGATGTTGGTGATGTCTGTCCAGGTATCTATAAAAAGAAAAGAAGGGTCAGCGTTTGTTCCCTTTCAGGGCTGGTATTTTCTGGAATATTTTACAGCCTTGAACTAAGATAAAATATACGGACTGGTTAGGAAACCACCGTTGTATGCCTTTGTTCGCCTTTTTCTTTTGTTTTCCTGTCTTGACTCTAAACAAAGTATAAAAGATTTTGGAATGAAAATCGAAGAGTAGCCAATAAAAACATCCTCACTAACTCCTGAAACAAAGAATTGCGGGGCCACAATTCGTTCAACATAAAACAAAGCTTCTTTGTACATTCTTTATACTTTTCTTTGATGTTTGCCAGCTATCCTAACCATTCCGTATATATCAACTATGCCTTGAATCTATTAAAAACCTATATCTACCCCTTCCAATACAAAATGCTAGAATCACTAAAGATCAGGTGATTTGCAAAAAGTGTGCACCAAGATCCTTCGACGGTGTTACGAGAAAAGGAAAGTGTCTATTCTGTTCAAAATGTAAGGTGACTGATTGTTCCGTAGTAATGAAATATTTCTTTTATTTCTTTAAAGGATAATATCAGATACTTTAAACAGAGTAGAAGGAAATTAGAAAGGTAAGTCTTTTTCTTTGTAGATATCCTATTAAAATAGATGTTACACTCTAGGAAGTTTCCTTTTATAAATTTCTGAAACATAAAAAGTTGCAAAAGTAAAAACTGCCTCAGGTAAAAAAGGTTTAGATATAATGCTTGTCCATTTCCACAGACTTTGAAGTGATTTTTTATTTCATTTCCTGAAAGACGAAGCGAATAACGCAAATTTTTTGTCAAAATAACCTTCATGCATCACGATTGTTCGCCGCCGTCTTAGTTTACCTAATTCAGATCAGGGGACTGACCTGTAGAATGGGTCTATTGTATTGCTTACTGGTACAAATGGTAGAAACAGCTTATCTGAGGTTCATTTAATCGAGAAGGATATAGAAGTTATAAGGGTTAATGGAAACGGTAACTAATGATTTGATGAGACAATTCAACCAAATTGTTGCTCGAAGGATCAAATCATTTTCTTTATATGGAAAGATATTTTTTTAAAATGAGTTTAGAAGTTTTCGTACAATATGTATCGAGTATGCCTTGGTAATGGGTCTCGTCGGTGTTTAGTGAAGTATCTTTTTAGTAAGTCAACGCAATTCTCTTTGAGTTTAACTGAGCCTGTTTTATATCCTATTAGACTTCATGAAAGAAACCAGTGCACGAAACAAAGTAACAGTTTTCTACAGAATATCAACCATTTAGTGAAGTATCTTTCAAGTTAATCCAACGCAACTCGTAATCGTGACCAAAAAATGGCTCTTTTGCCACTGGACTAATCTTTCAAGTTGGCACAGTCTTTGTCATTTTTACAGATTATCCAGCACTAATTTTGCACCATCTGCTGCCTTTTCTCTTCTTTATGTGGTGGACCGCCTTTCATATTTCCAGTTTCCTTTGAAGTTTAACTTGGCCTGTTTTACGTCCATTTAAGCTTCATGAAAGAAACCAGTGCATTGGAACGTTTTAGTAGAAAATCAACCGTTTAGTGAAGTGTCTTTCTAGTAAATCCAACGCAATTCGTAATCGTCATGTCCATAAAAGAAATGACTCCTTTGGCACTAGATTACTCTTTTTACGTAGTTTTTCCAATTTCGCAGTATGTCGCAATCTTTGCTGCCATATCTCTTTTTTAGCTGATGCACCTCCTTTCATATTTTCAGTTTCCTTTTAAGTTTAATCTGGCCTGTTTTATGTCCTTTTAAGCTTCATGAAAGAAACCAGAAAATCATCTTTCCTAGATAAGAAGTCAGTAGTTATAAGTTCTTCAAGGTATTGAGAGATTGGTAGCTTGACATTTGATAACATGACAGGAGCGAAACAAATCAAACTATATACCTTGTTAGTTAAGGCTGCGACTGAATTCGGAAAGTCTGGAAAACTGAAAAATGTTAAAAAACAATGGAAAATTTGGAAAAAGCAGTTTTAATTGATATGGAAAAATCAGCAAACTATGAAAATAATGTGGAAACACTCCAGTGTATCGACAGTTGCATATATTTTGTTTTCAGTGTATTTTTTTAGGCAGGAAAAGGGGTCTGTAAGTTAAGCGTTTTGCGTTCAGAAATTTGAAGAAACTCTTCTCCAGTGTCTAACAAAATAACAAATGTGGTCCGCTGACCGTCATGCATGGCGGTTGGTCGTGTTCCTTGCCTGCCAACAAGCGTATTCTCTTTATCTTTGAAATCGATTTTGCAATGGACTATGCATACAATAGAATACTAGAATATTGCAGGTAAATATTCAAATAATAGTGGAATTAAATAATTTTACTGATCCTAGTCATTTTTATCTAATAGTCCGTCTCTAGACTTTGGCTTGTATATCAACCTGTCTTTTTATCTCCATTACTACTCGCCGGTATATCATACAACACCCTGTAAGAGAGTATCTAAATAAAAATAAAGGTAAATAAAGGGCAAGAAAAGAAAGAAAGAAAGAAAGAAAGAAAGAAAGAAAGAAAGAAAGAAAGAAAGAAAAATTAACAACAAATGTTGCTCTGTTTCAGGGGTTTGTATATTGGTTACCTCAGACTGCGCACTTTTGTAGACGCTATTCACGTTGTGGTGCACGAGGGAGCTCCAAACGTTCTGCCACACTTTAAAGTGCGTGACAATCCCAACGTGTCAAGGTAAGTGTTAGCCTGCCTTGTTAGCCCGGTTGGTAAGGCGTCAGTGTCGGGCATGAGGTTCGGGTTTGATTCCCAGTAGGGCTTTCACTCTGGGCCTTAAAGTAATTGCAGAAAAGGTGCTGCCTTTGATCTTACATCTGCAAGCGGTTAGACCTTCGCGTCTTCTGGGATAAGGACATTAAACTGTAGGCCCTCGGAGTCCTATTGTCAGGTGAAACCTGACGTCATAGCGGCCATGTTGGTGCCCTTAAACAAAAGAATTTTGATGGTTTCTTTTGTTTAGGGCACAAACATGGCCGCTCCGTGTTTTGTCTTTGGCGTCTCTAGGGAGTA
>JAOBRD020830112.1:0-13243 GCA_027575215.2 Hydrozoanthus sils
TTGGTTGTGCCAAAGCCCACCCAGCCTTATAGCTCCGCGGTCCCCTGATGCCTGAACCGGCAGTCCAAAACTCCAAATCATTGCATACAGTAAGTTTGGCCGAGGCTTATTGTTCTTATTTTTTGTGTAAGTTTGAGCCTCAAATTATTCTTTTTTGTATTTGTGATTGAAATCGAATAAAAACTAGGCCTAAGATATTGCAATATACGTGCATTGTAAGGAACTAACTTCGGGGCAACTACATGTGTACAATGATTAAAGAGAAAAACTGCGAACTATCTTTTACTCATTCTGTATTGTTAAGCCGAGCGGTCTAAAAGGGTTTGTTGGGCCATATCTATGTTACAAATGCAGCTATAGATCTGAGTTTTGTCTCGAATTTTTGTCACAATATGTACTTCAGTTTCTACAAATCATCACTATATAGTGTTAGATTTTTTTGGCTGGCAAATAAAATTCAAAATTATAAATTTGTGCAGCTCCGCCTTTAACTACGCAATTTTCGGCCACTTATATTCCAAAACAACGCTGTAACTTTGAATATGGGATTCCTCTTTAGTTTTGACGTCAGCACGTAGAGAATTTCGAGAAACGTTCCCAGAACGACCGTCAGTGGCGTGTTTGCAAAGAAACAAAGTAACGTTTTCAGTTTAATTCTGTTCTAGCTTTTACTTTTGAGCCGATTTCTTGTCGTATTTTGAATTATCGATATTTGCTTATTATTAAGGCAGGAGTATACCCAAAGTGCGCTTTGTGGCCACTTTTCCTCATGATTCTTACGGTTTCTCCGTCCATGATTTTAATCTACAAAATCGCTCGGCGTAAAACACAGACGGAGTGAAGGAAAGTCAGCTTGAATATTTTAAGATTTTTTGGATTATTTTGAATTTTTTTTTTTTTCTTGAAGACTTGTAATTTTAAGAGAATTTTAATTTTGGTAATTTTTTGGGAAGTTTAAAAACTAATTTTGAAGCTAATATTTGATGTAAACTCAGTAGCCAAACCGTTCTCAAACCAAAGCTGTGCTACTCCCTCACCCGGCGGTTAGGTAAACGCTTTTTTACAGTTTAAGAACCAGCTGAGACTCTGCCGTTCGATAGGTAGCCATCAGTTTTTTTTAAAAAAAAATTTAACTGAGCTAATTTATGATTAAGGCAGGAGTACACCCACACGTTTGTTGGATAGTGAGGAAGTTCAAAAAGATATTTGAATAAGAAGAATATTGAGTGAAATCGTCAAATCGTCTCTCCGCCTTATTAGCCTAGTTGGTAAGGCGCCAGTCTCTCCAGAGTTAAAGGTTTTAGAAAATGATCAAAATTGGAGCGATTTGGTCCTTGTTGTCTGTATGTTCAGTCTATCAAGAGAAGAACGCAGCTAAGAGAATGAATGATACACAAATGAATAAAGCAAGTTTAACATTGCTATTATTTCTTGGCTACCTGTGGTAAGCCCAGTCTTAATCTCCAATTGTTTTTCCTTGGTCGTGGTTGTGGTCGTCGTCGTCGTCGACCAGACAAATTTTGATCTCAATAATTATTCCATGCGGCCCCAGCTCAAGCACATTTTTAAACTCTGGACTCACAAAATTCAATTCTTGCTCGATCGTGGTGAGGAAAAAAGAAAGAAATTTTAAATTGTTGGGAAAAAATCTAATTCTTACGCTTAAATCTTTTACAAACGCACACTGTGTTTAGCGGTTGACCAACACTAAAAGATGGTCAAGAGATGAGCGTATATGAACGGCTCGTTTCGCAGACTCAAAGAAAATATCGAGAAACTCGCAAAGCATCTAAATGAACTTGCTCAGACTGGAATCCCAAATCACCGAGTTTAGAATCGAGTTCAGGTTACAAGTGATCAAACCAACTCGCGATCGCCATTTTGGATTTTGCAGAAGAAAGATTTCTGCGGCCGAACGAGCAACTATTTTTACACATATTTATGGTTGCTTTAATTAAAATTGCTTTTCTTCGATTTTGTTTAAATCAATAGTCGAGTTGTAGTTGTTGAAATATCAGTTTAATTGCGTTAAAATGTTACTGAGAAAACCTTGTGTTTCACCAGCTGAGATTACAGTATCGGTGAAAACAAAACACAACAAGAGCTTTCGCAGTTACCTGACTCGGGTAATTACTACCGTATAATTAATGATTTTGAAGTATATTGAATTCGAGAATATTCTATCTCAATTATCCTCCATTTGGGACGAGAGTATGAAAATCGCCAGCAAATAGTGTGAAGGACTGAACTAGTACATGTATATTTTAATTTACGAGATTGTTCGTATTGTGTTTATCTGCTTATAACATTTCTTATTTCCGCTAAGATGAGGTTGTCTTTTCTTAAAAGAAACAAAAGAAAATAGAAAAAAGAACATAAATTGTTTCAAGGGAAAACGAAAAAGAGGAGGACGAACTCGACTGGACTCGGACCCCGGTCCTTCTGCTATTAAGGCAAATGCCCTAACCACTAAGCTACGATCATGCTGCCTTGCTCAACATGAAAAAACTCAACTAGCCGCTTTCGCCCAAGTAAAATGTCTCTGAGACCACGTTTTAAATTACATTGCATGCACTTAAGGTTACAAAAAATATAAAAGATAACTTTCTTTGTTTTATAAGATTTTCTTTAGCTGCAAAGAAAACAATCATTATATCTAGCGAGGTCAGAATCAAACTCGGGACAGCAAAAAACTTGCACTTTGAGAAAGTTTTTGCGTGTCTTACTAGCTGACAATGAAGCGGCATCTGATGAATCAATTGGATACTTAAGAGACAGCAGTGATATACTATGTAAACAATCACTTTGATGTATCCGAAAATGAAGTACGAAGAAGAGCTACTTGACAAGCAGGTAGCCCAGTGAACGCCTTTACGGCGTCTAGTTTGTTTATTCATATTTAGTATTGAATTAGCAGGTGAATAGCACTTTTCGCGCGCTTTGATTGGTTAATCAAACACCGAGTATCCTGTGTTAGCACATACCCAACCAGCGAATAGTGTTTTTTGCGCGCTCTGATTGGTTCCTTAATCAGTGAATATCAAGGATATTCACTGGTTAGCGATTGAGAAAAACAACACGGCGTCGCGATTTCCGAAACATGTCAGCGAAGCTGAAAGTTTAGAAATAAATGATACAGCTGTTCCCGATAACACAAAAAATCCACATGCATAGTTTGGTAGTAATGTATTTCTAGGAAAATTTTAATGACTGTTTGACTTATGAACAATATTTTCAAAAGTAAAAAATTAAAAGTGTCATTGAAACTGAGTTGCCAGCGCGGCGACAAGAAGCTGTTTACAATTTCATGTGTGTCTAAATACAAAAAATACCGACGACAAGATACATGAAAATACAAAAACAGTTCATTTTGTAGAGTGATTTTAACAGCAAGGTGGGTTCTTAACAGAAATAGAACAAATGTCCAAGAGCGAAATCATCAAAACTTTGCAAGAGTTTTATCTCTGAAAGAAAGCGAGGTGGCACAATTTTCTATTACAAAAAAAACACTTACGGCATAATGGGAAGTCCATACTTTTAAAAACTCGTAGAACAAGGCTTTCAACCGTTTCGTTAAACCCCTGAGCAAAAAGGTTGAAATTGCACCAACAGTTCATAAAAGGCCGCTCACAATGGAAACTCAAAGTGACGAAGCCAGTGAGCTTGGTGGATGCCAAACAACTGCAGAAAATAGCTTGATTCATGAAATCCCTGTCTGTTGGCCATCGGGGACGGGAGTAGCACACAGCCATGAGTAAGTATATGCATGTAAAACGACAGACCTTGCTTTTGGAGTGAATGATGGCAATCAAGCTTCCTCGTGGTCTCACTCATGGCGGTACCGGCACGTCGTAAAAAATTATCTTTAAACTGTCAGTTCACCTTCAACTTCAATTCTGCCCCACAAGCAATAAGTAAACTCTGGCTTTATCTTGATTTTGGCTCTTTGTTTGCCGTTTCACAGAACACACGGAACATATTTTTGGAAATTTCAAAGTCTTAACATCTGAAGTTTGAACACCGCAGCGAGCGAAGTTGACAACATGTTGATCTCGTTCTTGGCCTCAGTCTCGCGCGTTTTGCAATATGCGCGCGGTAGCTTGGTAAAAATGAATTTTTTTATTTATTCATCTTTTATTGAAAAAAAAATTCTTACTGATTCGCTGGTTGGGTATATGCTAACATAATTATTCACCTCATTGTCGGTAAAAACCAAGTATATTCACCTCCACTTCGGTGAATAATTACTCACTATTCACCTTGGTCACTAAACCGTGAAAAAATGAATCCGTTCTGCTTCAGTTTCGAAGAAATTCTTAAAAGAAACGAGTAAAGAACCCCTTTAAACACAAAGAAAGCGACAGAATTTGGTGTTTCAGTGTTTAATGGTAAGTTTGCTTCGTTTAATATCAACTGCACTGGCATAGTGGAAAAACGCATTGCGCATGCGCACGCCTTTGGAAGCAATTCAATACAAGATGGCGAACGAGCAGGCGGGAAACTGTCATGTGCTTTCGACCTTTTACCGTTGTTTCGCTTGAAAGTGATCGATCGGGCAGAGACATCAAACAGCTTTTTTTTTTAATGCTTATGCAAAATTAGAAGACAACTAGGTCAGTTTTTTTGGTGTAATTTACAAGTTTTAAGCCGATCTTTCATGATTTTAAAGATTGATTTCGCGAATTTTATTCAGGTTAGCGATTGCGAAGAAACGCCATTGCGGTCGTAGAGCAAAATAACATATACTATTCCTGTACTGAGTGTAAATGTTTTTCCTTTATTAATTTATTTATCTTAAATTGGTCCACCGGCGATGAGGCAAATCCCACTGCTCGATTATTTTCTCGTGAAATCGATTCACCAGCCATGGACAACATTATGGTAGATACTTGATCCCAAGGACTCTGGGATTTTCTCATCATGATTGTCGTTGTTGTCGTCCTCCTCCTCGACCTCCTCCTCATCGCATACCTCCTCTGTTTCGTTCAGTAGGCCGCTGTTGAATGTCTGAACAAGTTGATTAATTTTAGCCCAAAATTTTAGCAAGCAAATTGGGCACGTTTTGCCGCTCACACATTCTTGGTAGAACGAGTGGCCGTAAGTAAGGAACTTTAGCAACCAGTCAAAATGCAGATTTTGGTTGGATCTGGTGTTTGTGTTTGAGTATCCCAAAGGAAAGCTTCGCTGGTCCACCGTTGCATGCTGGTAATTAATATGGCTAGGAGGAAAGAGCGGGTGCAAATCAATTTGGTATCACTATTCACGGGCATATATTATGAGAATTGGCCGTTGGTAATTAGACTTTTATCAAACTAGAAGCGCAACAAATTTTCTTACAGAGACAAAAACGTATTAAATCTTAACTCCTTCAAAACAAAAAAAAAACAATGTAGTGTCGTTGTAAACCTGTTTATAAATTACATTTTTTTGTAACTTGGTATTTTTTCCACCCTCTAGGAAGAATAACAACTTGATGAGTTGTTCCAGAGGTCAGCAATCAGGCCCAACAAGTATTCTGCTGCCTTTCCACTGAGAACTATATAGTCCTTCCTCCCTTCTCTCTGATATTTTCCAACAAAGTTGTTGTGAAAATCTGTTCTTAATTCTTGTTGTTTTGAATGGCTCTCAAGTCACTATTTACATAGTATTCGATTTATTACAACTGCTACTGAATCAGATATCATCTAAAAAATTAAAAACAATCATTTTTGTGTTACGCTGGTACTTTTCAATTTGGAATTCAAAGTAAGATTTACTTTGTCTGGGTGAAATACATTCTCTGGCTCTGCTGAACAGCCAGTTGGGTTCCACTATAGTTAAAAGTTCAGCAGAGAAGCATGAGCTAGGTAAGTTGCATGTAATATTCTCGTTTTAATTTTTTAACTTTATTTCCCTTGCATTATCATGACACATTTTCTGATTGCAGTTTTGATTAATTACCAAATTTAATATTAATAAATGTTTTCACAACTTACAAATGTTCTTTCAGAGAATAGATATAGCTGTCTGGTGTTGATAGTTTCTAAAACTTTTATATTTATTGGAATATAGGCATGTTTTTAAATCAGACCTGTCTTGTGTAATGTTTAAATTAATAACGACAATGTATTCTTAAGTTCTAAAAGACTTATTCACTATAATTTTTTCCACGTTGTAGCAATAAAAACCACAAAAAAATGATTAGCACTTCATAATTTAATTTGTTTTTACTGCTATAATTCAACTAAATATCTGAGCTGTGTCCTGGTTAGTCTACTACTGTGGTTCTAGAAGGTGAAAAAAGGCAAATGTTTTTATTCAAATTGTTCTATTACAATTACATTACCTTAGGTAATGGTTAAAAAGTTGACAACTTTTAAGCTTTAATGTTATTTGATGTTTTGAAACCAACTGTGAGACATATTTTGTGGTTATTGCACTTCAGAACCATGAATATTAAGGTTTTGAAAATTGAAAAAACTTTAAGTGTATTCAACACAACTAGATAATTATAGCATTTTTATTTCTGTTATGTTCAATTTTTTTTTCTCAAAATGATGCTATCAACTTTAAGAACTGGCAATGGGGTGTCCAACAGTGATTCTTGAGATTTTAAACATTGGGTTTATTTGAATACAAACTAACATTTTAGCCATATGCTCAAAAGTTAAAGTGACCCCCCTGCTGAGCTCGGTGAGGGTCGAAGTGTGCACTAGTCAGGAAAATGCCTAGATCCATCCTTGAAGGAGTGAGGAATTCTACTGCTCTAAGTTTACAAGCTTCTTCAGTTCAACATCTGAATCCATAGTTGCATTTCTCTGGGGGTTTGGTAAATAAATAAAAATGAAAATTAACTGTTTTTTTTAAAAATCTGACACTGTATACCAAATGACATACTAACTCTCTAGGGGGTTGGTAAACTATAGAAAATGAAAAATAAAATTTTTTAAAAAAAATCTGATACTGCCTATCCCTCCAAATTGATGAAGTCACCGAACAGATGAAAGACCTAATGCACAACTTGAGAAATTTATGGTTTAACATTGATATTTAATTTATTGAGTATATGTTTTATCAAACACTTTTATTGCATTTTATAAACAAATTTACTAAAACCTTTGTTTCTTTCCTTTGGTTTAGGCGTGAGGGGGAAACGTACAATGGGTTGGAGGCAATAACCCTGCAGTTATCTGCCTCCCTTAGGTAAGTGAAGCAAAAACACGTTAAAAAAAACGTCGAGGACATGGCACTTTTTTTTCCCACAAAGGAAATCACTGTGTTTTGCTCTGTTGTTTATTTGTCAATGTAAGTGTCGATGGCAAACCGTGACTAAAGTTCGACTTCCGCAAGCTCTCAAATCAATTTCATTCGCTATTTAAATTTTCCCTGAGCAATAGTCGATTACATTCCTCGAGCGTGTGGCTAAAAAACAAAAATTTGTCGCCATTTTGTAACCCACTACAAGACTAATGCTGAAAACCTGCAACCAAATGGTACCGTAAAAAAGCAGGAAAATCTGAACGCGTGTCTGCCGATTAGCGCCATTTATTGAGAAGAAAACAAACAAACAGTGACAGAACGTCAGTGCTACTTTTTAAAATCAATCTCTTTATTTATCCAACCAAAACCAGTATCTACATCAACAATATAGTGTCCATGTGCTTGCTCTGTCTCGTTTCTTGACATTGTTCACAACAAAGTCAACGGACAACACAATCATTTTTGATTTCCTTTGACGTTAATAGTACAGACGCAAAAATCCTACCTTGCACTTCAAAAGGTTCGTAAGTCATATTAAAATAACAAAGGTCATATTTGATATTTTGTAGACCATTTTTTAATCTTTCTCTTGAGGAAATTTGGAGCTTAACCTTTTATCAATGTCCTTATTTTTTTGAAATTTCGATACCCCTCGAGGAAAATTCAAAACGACCATGTTCTTGGCGTGACCATGTTATTATTTGCTCATTGCACTATGACATCACAGCAAAATCACCGTCATATATAACTTCTCAAGTAGAAATGTAAGTCCTCTGAATGCTGGTGAAATATAAGGGTAATCGTTAGCTCCATTAAGCTACAAGAAGAACTAAAAGTTCCTCAAAATTTTTCCATTTTTCGTTCGCCGTCTTGGATTGAAATGCTTCAAAAGGCTTGCGCATGTGCAATGCGTTTTTCTGCTATGCTTATATCTATCCTAACACTGAACAAACTCTAGGTGGAAACATCAGAATTTGCAAGTGCTCTTCTATTGGTAATTAATAACCCCAGTTTGAAGGATCACGATACTGTATAAAGCTGGTAAACCTCCCTAACTCGCACATGGCTGTGGAAAAAGAAGAACCTTTGGTAACAAATAATGCAAGATTCTAATTGAATATTAATTATGTATTGCCATCAGGCGATGTAGCCCGAGCATTGAGTATATTGAACAGTTTAACAACAAACTTCCTCCACTAAATGGATCCTTTAAAGTAATTGATTTTTCTTATTAGGTTGAGCGCCTCTACGGCAGCACGCGTTTGTTTTTTTACCACTCCGGGAAATTTGAATACGTTTAAGATTTTACGTATTTTTTACGAATTTCATCATCAAATTTTTCCATATTCTCAATACTCAAAGTTACAAACTATGGTGGTGTGCTATTCAAGTTCCGTCTTGAAAGCCGTTCGCTCAGGGATACCGACCTTGGACATGACCTTTGGCGACGCTTTGTTGGTCTTGGTATTTCGACCAAAAATCCCACACGTAGAGGTTGCCGTGGCGAATTCGTCGCAGTAGATCAGTTAATACACTCCAAGTTGTTGGCTCTAATCATACTTCCCTCTCAACTTCGGACACTGGCTTGTCTATTTCTGAAAACTTTAATTTGCAAGAAACATCTCATTTGCATCTGGACAGCCAAGACTCATTAAATATTCGTAGTAACACCTCTATCAATGGAAAGCAACCGCCCGCTCCAGTAACTCCGCTTTATAACTATTGCACTGATCGTTTTATTCGATCGAAACAAGCATCCGTCCAACACCGCAATACTTCTAATCTTACCATCATTGATACAACAAGAAGCGACTTCAAAAGCATGACTCCAAACGCCAGTGGAACGTTTTACTTCGCTTTGCTGTTCTTTTATCGAACACCATGTCGTTGGCGCCAAAAAAAGACGAAATTGCCCACACAATAACCACTCTTGATGCTGACATCGCGCTTTTCACTGAAACGTGGCAAAATAGAACTGTCCCGGACAAACCAATTGACATCACTGGTTATCAGCTCTTCAGGCGCGATCGTGAAGGATGACTTCACGGAGCCGTGTGTTTGTACGTAAAATCCTCCATCAAGAGTTCGATCTTAGGGGATATCGCCGATACGGATCATGAAGTTCTTTGGGCGGATGTCAGGCCGAGGCATTTACCGCGAAGATTTAGAACCTTATAGTAGGCGTGGTTTATAACCTCCCGACGCCAATGATGTAACCAAGAAGGACTATCGAGCTAAAAACAACCAAGTGTAAGGAGACCCAAGATATACTTCAAGAGGACTCCTCTGTCCTACCCTTACGTACAACTAGATGCAATAGAGTTAAAAGAGTGTCGTCGGCTAAAGTACTTGGTGTGACGATAAGTAACAATCTTAAATGGACTGACCACGTAGATAAAACTAACACCAAGGCCGCAAAACGCCTTTATCTTTTAAGGCAATTTAAGCGTGCTGGTCGTAAATGTAAAGATTTGGAGAAATTTTACTGCTGTGTTGGTAGATCTGTCCTAGAGTATGCTTGTCAAGTTTTTCATCGTAGTCTCTCCAACTACTCATCAGAAGAAATTGAACGCATACAGCGTCGTGCCATGCGTATTATTTTCCCAGATTGTAAAAATAGTGAAGCTTTAGCTAGAGTTGGTCTTCCGACACTTCACGCTATCAGAGAATCGTTATGCTTAGATTTGTTTGACAATATTAAAAAAGATCCGAAACACAAGTTAAATGAATTACTTCCGCCTAGGGTTCAGCAAAACAGAGAGCTGAGATCGAAGAGAGATTTCAATACACCTTTTTTGTAAAACAAATTGCTATAGAAACAGCTTTATCATTAGCCATTGCTAGTAAATTTAGTTTTATGATCTTAGCTTTCATTTTTTCATTAGCTATAATATATATTTTCGATAGGAATAAGGTTTTTTTCTAAAATACTTGGAGTTTTTAGGCTTGAACAATCTTTATTACTTTATTATAAAAAGGGTTTCTCGTATATGTGATAGTGTTTGTTAGTGCAACGCAATTCTTTAGATTTGTAAGACAACTGTTGGGAATCGTTTTGCTGGCTAAATGACTAATTCTAAAAAGAAAAAATTACAGAAAATGTTTTTCACCAGCTACTTTCACAGCAGTATATCTTTGTTATCATAAAATGCTACTCTTTATTTATAAGAGGGTATGTTTGAGTTCTATTTAGCTATGGCTATCTTTAATATTTTTAATGGCAGGCCCGAGTAAAGGCTACCTCTAGCATCTTGTCTGCTACAAAACACCGAGGTTAAATCCGCTCATCTTTTCTTGGACAGTAACAAATAACCATTAAAATGTCTTTGTCAATCCTCTTTTGGTCTTTCTGACCTATGAAAGACTACCTTCTTCTTACATAACTCTAACTGGTAATAGGAAAATGGGAAACGAACAAAAAATGGAAACCACTGCAGAACAAAATCTAATTTCTCGATCTAGTTTATAAAAAAAATGTGTATGGAACTTCAAAGGTTTAAGCAATAAGTCATTTTTAAAAGTTTAAAAACATATATTTCCGGCCAATAAGGTTAAAACAGCACTCTTCACTACGATAAAAAGCCATTTTCTGTCCAGAGGTCCAGTTTTATCAAATACATTCCCTTAAATAACTAACCTATAGAGGTAAACATTTTTGCATTATTGCATGACCAGAAAAATTGTGCTAGAGCATTAACATGGAAAAACATATGCGATTATAATTATGCAGAGGTTTTGCAATTTCTCTCCAAAAGAACTCTCAAAGTTGTGCAAAAATTTGTACTTTGATAAAGCCGTAAAGCACACAAACAAAAAGTGTCAATATTGTTATTGGGTCGTCGAAATATCAACCTACCTCTATCAATAACTATTGGCGCAAGTTTGCGTGAGTTTTATTCAGTGCTTTAGAGGACAACACTAATTTACTCGACAAAGAAAAGGAACTAGGGCATGAAACTATTTTCGAATTTCAAATATGAGAGACTGTGAAATTATTTTCCTTCAAAACAGCCTTAGTTATGCGTGAGGTAAAACAAATCCAAAACAGGAATCATAATGTAGTTTGTAAGATAGTTGAAAGAGCGTTCTTGGTTCTTTTTCAAAGAAACTTGTTTTTTTCTGATAGTTGATGTCGTCTACCATCGCGTTCTTCAATTTCACTTCAAAGGTTTCTCTTTTTTTCAATCAATCTAAACAAAACACCATGATAAACAAAATGTTTCAAGAAGTGTGTTTTTAGAATAAACGCAAATACACAATGTTGATGAAATTCAAAGATATTCACACAGATCATTCAACTACGATCTGTTGTTACTCCAAGTGCTCTGAGGCATCTTTGCTCCCAGTTTTTTCGAGCAGTATTTGATACGACTAACTTTTTCGCAGGAATTATAAACTTATATTGAAAACATGAAGTGACTTCCATTATATATCTTTTCCATAATAGATTACGATAACGTTGATTGACAGCTTTCTTCAGCTCGGTTTTTTCCGAGTTATGTCTCTACACAATTTCGTTAGGTTTTTGAATACCAGCGCGGATTATAAGCGAGCAGTCTCTTGCCTCACAAACATAGAGTCACGATTACTAGAACATTTTCATGTGGCTTTACAGCAAATAGTTTTAAGTTTTACTAGTCTATTTCATGTACTTTTTGTAACTGTGATAAAAAGGAAGTGGAGCATCTTTTTATTGTAGAGTGTGGCATAAAAAGAAATTCTGGTAAAATATTAGGAAGATCTCAAGAAAGTTGGAATATTTTACAAGGATAAAATTATGTTGGGAATTGTTGTATCTTAGTCAAATGTGAATTGGGATCCTTATCATTACCTCCTATACTCTAAGTACTTCGTTTACAAACGTAAAATATGGGAAAAGAATGTTTTCTAATTCCCTAAAATGATTGAAATCAAACTGCAAATTTATCTTTCCATAGAAACTCAAACTATCTCAAGTTCATGCTACAACCTTGTTATTTCATTTCTTACTTTTCGTATGTTGCAACAGTTTACATTGTTATTGTTAAGGTAAATTTCTAAAATTTATGTTGGAAAGTAAGTTATAGTTAAAGAAATATAAATAAAAAAAAATTCTTTGACATGAAGTATAACAATTAAAAAGCAAAGTCAATACGACGTTTGTGAAATAAATTTTGTACAAAATTTCGACTGGCCATACCAGTCTTCACCAGGTACAATTGAGAATCTTTACAAATTCATGCGAACTATATATATACGAAAGTGATTGACAGGACCGGAAATGGATGTTTAGAATGTTTCATCTCTGGCATTTAAGCCATTAGGTTCTAGGGTTTTACCTCTTATAATTAGAGTAGCTTCTCTAGCTTTCTTATATATATTTCGCGTGAATTTGTAACGATTCTCATTGTACCTGATGAAGACTGGTATGGCCAGTCGAAACATTGCACAAAATGTATGTCACAAACGTATTGGCCTTGCTTTTTAATTCTTATATTTCAATTTTTTCAAGCCAATTTGATTATCCATTGATCCGACGAAAGCAGAATCTTCGTATGCTGTTGCCTTCATTTTATTCCTTCAGCTTTGACACGAATCCTTTTTTACTACTCCAATTTCTAATGCGGCGACTCATAATGTAGCATCGACTACGCTTTTGCCATACACATTTCCTAACAGAGTGGAGCACTCCAAAGAACAGCTAGCAAGGGAAAAAATCCCCTCCAAATCCCCCCCCACCCCCAACCCCATCCTCACTTCCCCACTCCATGAACTCTAATGAAAGTTATTGTGCGAAACAAGCTGACCAATAATAAACAGGAAGGGGCATTTCAAGCGATGTTTTTTCTTTACCATTTACTAACAACTATGTAACAAACAGACTCCAGGTTTTGCATTAAGCAAATCATTTATTGGCTTGACCCAAATACTCATAAGCTTTTTGAAAAACCTCCTCAGACAAAATGCTTATGATTTCTTAACCTTATTTACCCTCTTTTAAAGTTCATGGCTTTCTGTGTTTTGT
>JAOBRD020830216.1:0-13242 GCA_027575215.2 Hydrozoanthus sils
TAAAAATCTCTTACCTCAATGTTTTAGTAATCTTTATGTCTTAGCCAATGAAAGGCATAACTACAGCACCAGATTCGTTTCAAAATCTTCTTTGTGTCTGCCAAGTTTTAGAACGAATTATGGCAAATTCAACATAAGATTTGCTGGAGCTAAATCTTGGAATGCAGTTGATCAAGATATAAAAAAAAAAGCCTCCAGCATATCACAGTTTAAAAAGTCAATGAAAAATCAATTATAGATAACTACAAAATCATACCATTAGATAATCAATAACTTCATATATGATGGTCGCTTTTTAGTTTCATTTTTAGATACTTCTACTCCATACTATATTTAACAATTAGAATACAAGCTCGCAATTTCTAGATCGGCTTAAAGAATGACGAGGGCAAAGCCTTAATGTGTTAAATTGATGCTTCGAGACAATAATATTGTTTTTTTCTTACCTGCGAAATTTTTATACTATATTTCATAGTTGCCTTTGTTTTATCTTGAACTGTTTTGTCAATTACAAGCCTCAAGTCGTCTGCAGAAAGGACTGAAAATCCAGAAGTGCACATGTAATCGACATGTTGGATTCCGCAGACTCTATCTATTGCCTGATAGATAGCGAGTAGGGAACCAATCAGATTGCAGTATTCGTGATATTTAGTGACTTTATTTGTGCTAATATCTGATATTTGTGTTGTCTATCTATCATTAGTATGAAAACTATCTTCTTCAATAACCACATGTTAATATTTCACTAAAAATTAAGTTTGACTGTCTTGTTTAGCTTTTTAGTTATTATAGTCAGACTGTACCTTAAGGGCGTTTATTTCTAAATTTTTTCCTTTTGTAAATACTTTAAAATTATGGTACTAAGTAAATCATTGTCATTGTCATTGTCATTTTATCCGCGGATTTCGTCTAGACTTTTCTCGCTTGATATAGGCACTTCAGGGCTTCTCTCATCTTTTCGCAGGAAAATGCGACAAATGCTAGTCCAAATAAACTTGTATCCACATTTACGCTTTACTGCAAGGGTTTCCTTGAACAGCTCTTTATTGGATTTCGTTAATGACTCGGTAATAAAGACTCTATTCGGTGGAGCTCGTTCTAAATCCAGATGCAAATCACTGGTCGTTACTTCTTTGAGCCGTTTTCTAGCATGGTAGAGATTATCCCTGGTATTTCGACGCGTGAACTTGACAATTATTGGAGGATAGAATGAGTTTCTATGTTCGTTTTCCCGACGATTTCGTACAACCTGGGAATAGGTCTGCTTGAATAAACGATGGCTAACGGAGATATCGGCTTTGTCAACACTGACATTCATGGCCTCAGCAACTCTCTGTACAATCTCATCAGTATTCTCCTTATTCTTTACCGGAATACCTTTAATTTCTAAGCAGTTCCGTCTTAAGTACTGTTCTTGGTCATTAACAACTTGCTTAAGTTGGTGAACCTCGTTAGTTAACTTAAATGCTGTTGACTTTAGGATATTGTTCTCTTGGGATACAGTACTGTTTAGCTCCTCCAAAGAACTAATTCTGTGGGATGCTTCGTCGAACTGATCAGAGACAAATTGAAGTGATTGACGTAGATCTTCGACTGTCGTTATGAGGCTGGCCACGTTTGAAAGAAGCGGTTTAAGTTTTTCGTCCAGCAGTTGTTCTAGCAATTCTCGTGTTAGTGCCATCGTAATGATCAAATCCAAAAGTGAGGTTGTTGAGGTAAACTGAATTAAAGTGAAGAAGTTGAAGTTGTTGCTTAGTGAAAAACCAGCTCAAAAGTGATCAATACGGAGCGACCAAAAAACGTGGCCGTCCGCCATTGTGTTTCCGCTACCTCTTGTAAATTAGCTGTAAAGTGCAAAAGGAGGCCTGGCCTAACCTTGTTAATCGGCTGTAAATTGCAAAAAGAGGCTAATTTAACCCTGTAGATTAGCTGTAAATTGCAAAAGAGGCTAATTTAACCCTGTAGATTAGCTGTAAATTGCAAAAAGAGGCTAATTTAACCCTGTAGATTAGCTGTAAAGTGCAAAAGGGAGGCCTGGCCTAACCTTGTAAATTGGCTGTAAATTACAAAAGGAAGCCTGAATTGACCTTGTAAATTAGTTGTAAAATTGCAAATTGAAGGGGATCTGTTCTGACCGTTGTAAGTTAGCTGTAAATTGCAAAAGGTACATGCCTAACCTGACGTTGTAAAACAAAAGGGGGCCTGACCTAACCTTGTCAATTGGCTGTAAACTGCAAAAGGGGGTCTGGCTTGACCATGTAAATTGGTTTTTTGAAAAGAACCGGCCGCGCGCCTGAGCGGGAAACTCTCTTGTAGTTGGTTAATCGTGTGAGTAACATTGGCGACACCAATATCCTTAAACGTGAAAGATAAAAATCAGCGTGCGATGACGACATAGTTTTTTATATAGTAAAGGAAAAATCCTGATATTTCATCAGCGTCCATATAATGAAAATGGATACGCCCTTTTTGTGTTTATAAGATCATTATAAGATCAACTCTTCATATGTAACAATATAGAACTATGTATTATGAAACTAATGTTGGGGTAATCACTGGAGATCGTCACGGGAAACCGACATAAAAAATTCGCAGGGATGAATCGATCAAAACACCCCGCCTAGTAACTCCATTTCCAATACGTGTATTGCAATACCTTAGGCTTAGTTTTTATTTCAGCTTAGTCCACACATAGAAATAAGAACAATTTAAGAGCAATTTGAGGCTTAAATTGAGTCCCCGGCTAAATTTACTGGTTCTTATAAAAAAAGTTTGTAGCTAAAACAATTTGAAAGACGTAAGATTGGGTGATATTAAAATGTTAATATTTGATGTAGATATACAAATATAAAACTATGGATTATTATCAATAGTTAATGTCACTAAACATTCACGCTACACTTCCACGCTACACCTACAGAACACTGCGCAATTTTAAAACTTCCTCAAAATATTACTTATAAATCATCAAATCAATGGGGCCATTCCTGGTTGAAGAAACAATTATACACAATTCCTGTCTCTATATGTGTTTTTTTTATAATTACAAGTATTATTTTTGAATAAGTGATAACAAACTTGGAAGTCACAATGCGTTTTATTACTTTTATAAATCAACCAACCGTCAAAAGCGTGTCTATGTTAACTATCTCACGGAAATGGTTCTTTCACGCTCTCGACTAAATTTTCTTATATTATAACTTGTTGCACGTGCTTAGTAGATAGATTCAATGGTGTTTCTCTATGAAGGTGTGCACATAGTTTCAAATTATACTCCCGATTTGACCATCTTTCCTAATTTTAAAAGATTTACCCATTAAAGGAAGTTTTATGATAGTAAACTATTTTGTGACGAACAATCCTTGAAGTACTGTTTCGAAAACGAGAACTGACGAACTCACGAAGTACGTGTTTTTTACATAGTTTTTTCAAAAACAAAGAGAAACTATGCAGTGTTACGTGCACGATGAATTGTTGTAGTGCGTTTAGCTTCCGACCATGAGCAAAAAAGGAGCGTCGTCTGTCAGGTTTAGAGAGGCAAAAACCTTAATCAAAAAAGAAAAGTTACTTAATATAGCCACGAGGCCTTTTCAAGAATGACGACCAGCATAAAGTTGCGGCGAACTATTCAGGTGTCGAAGCAATGCACGCGTCAAGTCTAAATTGATAGTTAAACAAGTTGCTATAAAGAGAGCAGTGAGAGTTATCCTTCGAAAATTATTTACGGAATAGTTTGTCGATAGCTGAGTTGATAGGCTGTTATTGTGCAATAAATGTTCTGGTGTAAAGCGAAAAACTCATTAGAGATAGCAACTGGCTACTGCATGTAATGTTGCAATTGATCGATCCATCGAGTTTATTTCAGAGGATGAGAAAATGTTGTACGGTTTATTGGTGCAGGCTTGTAAGCTCAAAAGTAACAATCATAAGTTTATAAATTTGGATAATGTATGAGTGGAATAAAATGAAAATTGGAATGTGACATTGAGTGTCCTTATGTCGAGTAACTAAGAACACCTTAATAATTAATTTTCGTGCAATCTCATTTGATAAAACTGATCACGTGGTACAAAATCGGAAGTAGGTTATCATCGAATAATTATACCCCTTCCAATTTGATAACTGCCCTGCGATTTTGTCGGCCTTTTTAAAATAAAACAAAAAACGTTATTATTCAAATCTTGAACAAGTTTAAATTGATAGACAAGAAAATTAATCGATTCAACGAGTCTAACAACGAAGACTTTTAAAAATACCTGGTTTCGAAGGTAGTGCAAGACAGTGCAAAAAAAAGTGGACAAAGTAAACCGTTAAACGTATTTGAAGGTAAAAAAAACTGTGAATCCGCTTTCGCTAAACAAAAGTTTTAATAACAAGCTAAATTAAATTAAACCTATAAAATCCCTAAAGCTTAAAAATGAGTCCAACTTCAATTAGTGTGGAGAAGTGAGAGAAATTTTCACTGTTGCAATTTTGGAAGAAAAAAATTATTGGGAGGGTTATAGAATAAACAACCCCCTTTTTGGCTTACTGGTATGTCGGAGGATAATGTCCTTGGCTGATAGATTGTCCTCAGAATTTCTCAGTTGCCCTCGAATCTTTGCTTCTCGGCCAACTGTTCATTTTTTGGACAATCTATCAGCCGCGGACATTATCTTCCGATATACCAGCCGCCGCAAGGGGTTTATTTACTAATTATAACTCAACCAATATTTTTCGTACAATCTCATTGGATAAAATGCGTCACGTGGTGCAAATTCGGAAGTAGGTTATCAGCGAATATATCCCTTCCAATTTAATAACTGCCCTGCGATTTTTTGGCCATCTTTAAATAAAAGAACAAACGTTTTTCAAATTTTGATCAAGTTTGAACTGATAGACGAAAAAATTAATCCTTTCGCCGAGTCTAACAACAAAGATTTTTAAAAATTCCTGGTTTTAACGGCAGTGTCAGACAGCACAAAAAAGTCGACAAAGTACGGCGTACGCGCTTAAGCGTATTTGAAAATAAAAATAAGTAGCGAGTCTGCTTTCGCTAAACAGCAGTTTCAATAACAAGCTTTACTAAACGTTAAGCTTTCAAGTCTCTAAAGTTCTGTAAAATAATTTTAGCCTAAAACTGAGAGTTTACATTCCATTCAACTTAGTGTGGAGAAGAGAGACATTTTCATCGCTGCTATTGTACACAAAGTTTTTTCAAAGAAAAAGATTTCCATGATCGTGGATTGTCCCCATCGTATGTTACGCTGGTTGCAGAGTAGAAGTACTTTAACAAGAGGTTCTTAAAATTATTAAAAGACAATTTACTGTTACGCAGTTCTGAGGGAAATGAGTTCCAAAATTCGGTATATAGCAGTTGTGCGGTTTATGGAAGGTTTAAATTTGCAATGTTCGGTCCTTGGGCTGACCTTGTTTGCCTGGAAGGCTCTAAACAGGTAGGAATTGTGTCTTCAGAAATTAAAATATGCCTGTTTAAACTTTGAAGAGGAATAGGAGATCAAGGTATTCATGCCTGTAGGATAGGGGGTGATGTTAAACATAATGAGCCTTTCTTTATAGGTTTCGCTGCATATGTATGGACGATTGAGGATGAATTTTGTTGCGCGACGTTGTATGCGTTCGATTCGTTTTATCAAATCAATCGTCTGGGGTGTCCGGACCTGTGTGGCATATCCAAAGGTGAGCCGAACTATAGCCAGGTATAGAGTGCGCCGAGCACTCACATTCTTTACATCAGGGGTTGATCTTTTCAAATATCCGAGTAACTTGTTGGCTTGAGAACACCGGTCTAAGGTTTGGTTCTTCAATGTTAAGTTACTTGTCACCCGGACGCCAAGGTCCTTTTTATGGGAGGTGGTACGTAGGGCCTTGTTTTTAATAGGGTAGGGAAGATGTTTGGGGTCTTTTTCCTGGTTATTCGCTGGCAAATGCACTTGTCTTCGCTCAGTATCAGGCCTGAAGCCTTTGCTCTAAACTCTAGGCTGCATAAATCAGCTTGGAGTGACTCAGCATTAAAATGGGATTCGATGCATTTGTAAATTTTGATGTTGTCTCCGAAGGAAGCAACGTTAGAGTCTCTGACTCCGTCTGTCAGATCATTTGCATAAAGGAGAAAGAGTATTGGCCCAAGTATTAATTGAACACTGGGGGAAGTCTAAAGCCACGAGTAGTTGTAATGATGTAGCTCCGAGGACGGTTACTCTTTGCCTACGGTTTTGAAGATATTAACTAAGCCACTTCAGAAGGTTGCCGTTTATGTTGAAAGATCTGAATTTTTCTAACAAGATTTAGTGATCTACCTTGTCAAAGGCCTTATACATATCTAGATAAATAACATCAATCTGTTTCCCGGAGTTTAGTTGGTGTCCTATGTAGTAGAGGACTTCGATCTACTGTGTCCCACAAGACTTCCCGTGTTATGGAGCACACAACATCGAACACTTTCGAGGTGATAGATAGAAGAGATATAGGTCAATAGTTTTCTGCGTTGTGTTCCTCCTTTTTTTGTTACACAGGGACGATGTTTGCCAGCTTCCATTCGTCTGGAAAAATGCCAAGCTGGAGTAATTTTTAAACAGCTGGCTGAGTGATGCAGTCTCTCTAAGCAGGGGTGCTGAAATCCCATCTGATCCGGTGGCCTTGTTGGTGTCTAGCGATTGAATGGTCTCTAGAACAACGTCAGAAGTTAGTGTGATGTCAGTGAGAAGAAGAGTAACCAGAACTGTCTTTGCAGGAGCCTGACTGGTGCTGAAATTTGTGAATTATCTTGCCGTTTATCCACGGAGAATTTTTACCCTTGATCTTTTTTGTTGGTATAAAGTCTGAAACACCTTCCACAAAAGCATCTTTCCACGGTAGCTAGTTGATATTAATGTAAGTGTTCGATTCGACAATGCCGGAAACTTTCCGGGAAAGGTCAGTCGCCCGTAAGGCTGAACCTAGGCCGTCAAAAATCCCCACGGTGATAATCAAAGACAATGCTGTTACACTCTGGAGCGGCCTTTGCAACTATCTTGTAGTTAAAAGACATTGCTGAGTGGTCCGTAAGTATTCCGCTTTGAACTGGGTAATAAATATAACTTGTTTCACATCCTCCGGCGCCCTAGCAATAACAAGGTCAAGGATATTGGAAGGGTGTTCAGTTATGTCAGGAAGTAATCACTTAACAGTTCTGTGAATTGGATTTCATCAACACCTCTTGTTTCTTCAGGCGATTCCCAGTGGATTCCCGGAAAGTTGAAGTCGCCACATATTAGCATATTGTTGTTGTTGTTTTGCGACGAGATTCAGCTAAAAAGAAATTGAATTTCTTCAGCCACTTCTTATCAGCGTTAGGTGATCCTTAGCAGCAGCACACTATTAATTTTCTATTCGAGTTTGATGTTAGTTCCACTGTGATAGCTTCAATTTCTGTCTTGACTTCGACTTCGCAAGATGAAACAAATGAATTCGTTTTTATTGCAAGAAGGACTCCACCAACCCGAGATTCCCGATCTTGCCTGTAGATAGAATAACCAGCTGGAAAGATTTGGATGTTTTCGATTATTTTGTTGAGCAACGTCCCCGTTACGCAGACTAAGTCGGAGTTCTCTTTGTAAACAAGTTCTTGAAACAACGAGAGATTATAAACTTGTTTACCCTATAATTTATGCAAGCTCTTCAGGCTTCGGGCTTTGACACTAAGACAGTTTTAGAGATTATTTTGCAGATTACTGGGTTGATTTCGACTATGAACAGGTCTAGTAATGCCAACAGGGACAGGGTTTACACAAATGTCTCCAGAAAGCAGCAGGCAGATGAGTATATGCAAGTTCCTGTGATCAAGTTGAAGCAAAAAGTCATAAAGATGACTTGGCGAGAAAGTAAAAATCTCAATCTTGTCGCTCAATTTTTCAATTTTGCCGATCCTCGCCTTCATTAGCAACTGAAAACGATTTCAAGAAGCACAGAATAAAAAAAAAGAAGAGAACCTATAAGATGCTTTTGTTCTTTTGGAAACAGCTTGTAATTGCCTGTCTGACTGAATGACTGTCCAAGTTCTCGTGTGTCTGTAGATAAATTTAATATATATTTGCTATAACCATTGTGACTATTGATGACATAATTATGTTATTAATGTATCACTGTCTCTGTTGATGCAGAAAACATCTCTTTATTCGACAACACAATTTCATTATAATTAGAATGTACTTTATTTTCAAACAGTTGTTTACAGCTATCAACCAGTTAAATTTACCTAGGGGGTTAATCAAAAAGCTAGTCTGCAATTTGGGCTAGATATTTTTCATCTTAAAAGTAAAAGCTGATAAAACTCCTCTTATATATAAGCTTTCAGATTAAATGTCATGTTCATGTTTCGTGTTTACAGTTTCTGATCGAATGTATGTCTTGGGGTTCCCGTCGGTTCCCGTTCGCACTTTCCGTAGTTTCCAACAAAAGAAAGGGATCGCATTTCGGTCACACCTGTAAACAAGGAAGTCGCTCCCCTCGGTGATTCAATGAAATATGGTCCTGGAGTCTTTCCCAAGCACAAAATGTTCCAAGCTGCTGCTCGGAAACTCCGTATCCTCAAGGCGTAAATAAAAGGATCCACACACGAGTTACTGTAATGGAGCAGCTTAGTAACATCAAACGCCAGATAAAAACCTTCCTTAGTCAAGGAACAGCACTTTCTAAATCGAGGATGTCCAACGCTGGTTAGAATCAAGAATGGAGACCACGTACACACAAAGGTTACAGTTACAATGAACAAGGTCCAAGCAACAGCCTTGTTGTATCTGTTATCGCGGTTTCCAGTTTCTTGTCTTTTTCTGACTATCAACAAGATACAATAAGCAATGACGGTGACTATCAGTGGAATAATTGCAAAAGATACCCGAAC
Organism: Hydrozoanthus sils; assembly: GCA_027575215.2. Classification (NCBI taxonomy): domain Eukaryota; kingdom Metazoa; phylum Cnidaria; class Anthozoa; order Zoantharia; family Hydrozoanthidae; genus Hydrozoanthus; species Hydrozoanthus sils. The sequence goes on from JAOBRD020830216.1 coordinate 8,882, forward strand.
GTTGAGGGCTTCATATGTACCAATCATGTTCTTTGGTAGAACTCTACGCGAGGCAATCGCTGGTACGGCGGCTACGGCCCATGTTAGTATAATCGCCAGTACGTAGTGCCACAGGTTTAGCGTTCGGTGTTTCAGGGGCCATGAAACTGCAATTAGGCGTTCGATAGCTATAAACGCAATGGAATTCATTGATGTGAGCGCAGAAAGGACGTCAAGGACAAAATAAGCGTTATTGAAAGTTTGAGGCAGCTTATACTTGGAAAATAATGAAACATGAAAAGTTATTTGCATAGGGACCGATATTGCACCAACTATCAAATCAGTAACCGCCAGGTTGATTAGAAGATAGTGTAGTTTCTTCCGTTGAAAGTTTCTTCTCATGAAGACTGCGATGGTGAGGCTGTTACCAAGAATGGCTATTATTCCAATAACTGTTAATCCAAAGCACCATCCCACCAGTTCATCAGTTTTGGAAGAATCTGAAACTGGGTTTCGACTTCCGTTTGTGCCGTTAGTGGAGTTGTTTATCATCACTTAAGAAACGGAAAAAAATCGCTGGTTACGAAATTTGTCTTTGCTCTGCTTTTCAGCTGCACCATCTATTCTTGCCTAGATCGTTGTCGGAGGTTTAAATTAAAGGGTACATGGAAATTGCTTTACTCTTTTCGCTTCATGACGAGTTGTTGATGGCTGCTTATACCTCCTTCTATGCGGAACAGTTCCTCAGTTTTGATGAGAGGAAAACAAGGGTGGGGTTTCTATTGCAAAAATAGCGGTTCCTGATTGGTAGATTTTTTAGTAAAAGGAAAATATTTAACTTGAGGGATATTGAATTGAAAGCCATCAGTTTGTGACGTAAACTTCCTTCTGTCTCGAAAATTCGAAAATGTACACATAATTAACGCAATGTGTTGGTCTTCTTAAAGGATCACACCAAGTTGCCTTTTCTTCAAATACGCTAATACGAGTTCCATAGAAAACTTTAAAGTAGCAGAGATAATTCATTCTGACAATATCATATGATGCTGCTTCTTTAAGAATTTATAATAACTGCTTGATTTTTTGACATCTATAGACTCCCCTGAAGCAAACTGCTGTCATATACAAAAAGAAAATGTTAAGATGTTAGAATGTTAACAAAATACTGTGGTTAAGAAAAATGCTTTTTTGTTTTTGTTAGTTCAGAATCATTTGCATAGTTTTATTTCGAGCCTCTTTCTTCGGCGAAGCTAAAGTGATCTCAAGTGTTTGCCTGTTCTACACAGATGCCTTATGGAACCGACTGCGTGTTATTTCTAATGTACCTTTTATTTTTGACAGTGTTTGTCTGTTTGTTTGAGCAGTATTTTATCAAATACTCTTGATCTTCTAGAAATGGATTCCATTTTTTTTAAGAAAAATGGTTTTTCATTTTTGTTAGTTCAGAATCATTAGCATAGTTTTATTTCGACGCGGTTTAATTTCCTTTGACTTCGACGAAGCGAAAGTGATTTCGAAAGTGTTTGTCTGTTCTACATAGATTGCCTTAAGGAACCGGCTGCGTGTTATTTCTAATGTACCTTTTATTTTGACAGTGCTTGTCTGTTTGTTATAACAGTGTTTTATCAAATAACCTTGATCTTCTAGAATTGGATGCCCGTTTTTTTTGTTGCCAAAAAATCGATAATGCACCCACGTTTTCCGCTAGTTACCTTTTCTCAGGAGATCATAGGTTAATCCTGAATATAAACTACATGCAAGACTGGATTGAAAGAACAGGCCTTTTGGTAAAGGCGCAGTGCCAATAATTCAAAACAACTAAAGTCTAAGGGGCCGATGAAAAAATATTTTGAATGAATTCAGGCCAAAAATGTTTTGAACTGAATCAGTAACAGCTGCCCTAACACTTAATTACCATATGCGACCAGACATCGTTGTATAACCCGTAATGTAATATCCTAAAAGAACCTGTCCAGTGTCTTTTAATCACCTCTAAGGGGTATAGGACTTTTATTGTTGAAATTTTACAGAATTCCTGTGGCAAGGCTCAAAGTGTGACCTCAATTTTAAAGAACTGTAAACCTGTATGATAGCGTAACCTTTTGATATTAGACTCAAGTTTTTCAAGACCGACGGTCTCTTTGTTGACATTTTTAACAAGAATTCGTGTTTGCAGTAATAATTCTTTTTACAAACTATTTATACTCTGCTCTTCACTTGCTGTGAGCCTTTCCTCTGGGCATTTGAACTTTAATTGGTTTCATTAGGTGTTTGTGAGAGCTTTTGGCAGGTTTTTAAAGTTTTGCTTTTAGAAAGGTCTTTAAGAGCTCAAACATTTTGCAATTGTTTCTAAGAAAAAATATTGTTGATCTGATCTCTCCCGCTTTCGAATTCTCAACCATCATCACCATAGTAAGTTTAAGGTATAGCAAACAGCGGCTCAGTGGCCGAGCGGTTAGCGTGTTCGACTCGTAATCCTAGGGTCGCGAGTTCGAGCCCCGGCCAGACCACTGTGTTGTGTCCTTGAACAAGACTGACTTTTTCCAGTCGACACAGCTGTATAAATGAGTACCAGTTGTGATGGCGCTAACCTGCGATAGATTAGTGTCCTGTCCACGGGGAGTCAAAGACTCTCATCCGCTTTACACTACAGAAAACGGAGATAAGCGCTGGCCCTATGAGGTTCGAGAAAGGATTTATTTTTATAGCAAACATTTTCTGTGTAAGGGGCTCGTTAAAAATTTTTCATTCATTTTAAATTTGAAAGAGTTTGTTAAGAGTTCCGCTTAGCTTGTGATAGAAATTTGGTGTTATTAGATTCGTACAATCATTAACGCCCACAAATTAAAATACGAACAGACGGTGTGACGCTCTCTTTGTATCTATACTTTTCCGGAATAATGTTTAACGAACCGTTATCAGTAATATAAAAAGCTGGTTTAACGTTCTTGTAGGATTTATAGCATTCCTCACAATTTTAACGCCAAAATTGAGTCTTTTAACGTCGATCGTTTTTTTCTCTCTCTTTGTCAGACTGTTAGAAGACAGTAAAATAATTATAAGAAGAAACATATTTCGTAAATCTAAGACAAGATTCTACTTTCTAAACGAACTTATGAAGTCTTTATATTGCATTGCTTTTGAAAACATTTTTGATCTTAATTCTAAATTAAATTTAAGAACTTGATTAACATGAATAATTTCGTTTTTGTGAAAAGGTGCTTTTTTTGAAATTTGATCTTATTGTATCAGTGAGATGACATGTCTGCCAAAGAAACGTCATTTTCATTGAGCCTGACAGTTAAACTCGTCTTAATGCTTTCTGTCATATGTCAAGGTTGAAAATGAACCCTTAAAAGCTTTTCCGAGATATTATTCTCATATTGTAAGGCAACCAACATTAATTAGTGCTAAATTCGATGAACTGTGTTCTTTGATAAGCACCTGTTTGCATTAAAATTCATAAAACATAAAAATTAATGTGAAAATAAAATAGATATTTTTTTACGAAAACTGCTGATGATTAACGCAACCTTCAGTGCCAGCTAAACAACAATCCGACAACTTTTTTCCTTATCATTTCTAATGACCTATATTCACAATTTCGGAAACAATTTTTTTACATCACTTTAACGAGCAGTTCATAATTTATGATGCTCAATATACTGAAAATGGACACCATCAGTGCACGAGTGTTATAAATCTTTCGATCAGGAGTTCGATAGTTAATACAGCTATGCATTCTTTATACAGACCTCTTCAAAAGCAGCGCGGTTGAAAGATTGAAGAACATTAATTTTCGGATTTGTTTTAACAACATAAGAAAACAATTTCGCTGTTCTTAATTCCGGCTGCAAATTCTAGCAAAAACGGTTAACTTGCATAACAAAGACTATGCCCCGCGAAAGCGTTTTATCTTGGTTGTTTTTACTATTTAGTTGCTTTTGGAATATTTTTCACATTGCATTGTCGGCGTCTGACAGGTTATTCCACTTTGCGTTTTTTTTACAGTCCACGAAACATTCTTTCAGCACATGTCTGTGCTGAAACAATATCTCTCAGTCGTCTTAGCACATCCTCAAGTTTTTTGCTGTACTCATTCGTCCTTCTATAGCCCTTCTAAATTTTTTCATTTGGATGATGGAGCTCATCTTAACGAGGTTGGGCAATATCTTTTGTATAGGAGCTATAGAGGGGCGATATTGAAAGCGTTGACCATGCTCTGATCGTGCTCCTGGTGTCAGAAACGCTTTTCAGGTTAAATTTAACTTATGTTTTTGCGTGGGATCTAGATTAAATCCTGGGGATTACCAATGATGTGTCCATTGCAGTGCAATTTCCGCTGAGTTTATTCATAAAGTTGTGTACTAAACGGGCAACTT
>JAOBRD020830320.1:0-13241 GCA_027575215.2 Hydrozoanthus sils
TTTTTGAACATACAAAGAGTTGGTGGCGCAGTTTCTGAATGGTTAGCGTGTTCGGCTCACTGTACTGTGTCCTTGAGCAAGACACTTTACCCAACTTCTTCCAGTTGACTCAGCTGTATAAATGAGTACCAGTTCTGCTGGAAGCTAACCTGCGATAGATTAGTGTCCTGTCCAGGGGGGAGTCAAAGACTCGTCCACTTAACACTACAAAAACCGGAGAGCCATTTAGGCGCGAAAAAGGATTTATTGTAAACGTTTAGAGAGAGTTTAGAAGATGAAAACAAATTTCGTGGCGCCTGCCTTAAAGCGGATTTTTTTTTACAGACGGTTTAAGTCGAATAACTTATTTATAATCTAGCTAGTAAACGATGTTTAGCTAGTTATGATAGTGTCGTCAGTTTGGCAGATTTTTGTTGCCTTTGATCGATCTGTAATTCTTTCTTTTATCAAATAAACGTTGCCAAATGTGTCATTTTCATCTGTCAGTGTTATCTGCCTTTATCATCTGTACTCAACACCTCTCGTTATCATCACCCATCATTAGAATCACCACCACCCGTTATCATCAGCCGTCATTATGATCATCTTTCATTATCATCACTTGTCATCATCCGTCATTGAAGTTACTGTTTTGTTTTCTTTTGTTTTATTTTGTACTATTTTGACTCAAGGAGTCACGGGGGAACAAACAGTAGAACTCAAGGTCCCCTTCGAGGCCTGCCACCAGGGACCTACGGTTTAACGTCCTTATCCTAGAAGACGCAAAGGTCTAACTGTTGCAGATGTTAGAGCAAAAGCTGCACCTTCTCCTTAATTATTCTAAGACCCTGAGTGAAGGTCCGGCACCGGGAATCGAACCCGGACCTCCCGCACGACAGACTGGCGCCTTTAATACTAACTCAGTGGGCTAACCAGGCGGCGGTTATTATCGTCTAATTAGTATCATCTCTCATTATCACCTGGCATAAATTAAATGAGACACAGTGGTCGGCCAACTCCAATTCGGTCCATAGTCATCTTTTACGATTATCATTGTCGTCATCATCCGTTATTGTCGTTGTCATCTGTCATTAAGTATCATCACTCATTATCGTCTGGCAAAAAAATCAACAAGGCAGACACAATGTTTGGTCAATTCCAAGGGTAGAGTCCATCGTTGTTATGCGACTAATTAAAACATAAAAAGAAAACCGTTAAAATCATTACCGCTACAAATACAAGTTTTTAAGTTCTTTAAAAAAAAGGTAACATTACCGCTACAAATACAAGTTTTTAAGTTCTTTAAAAAAAAGGTACTGTTATTTAACGTCGGTAGTTCCTTCAGCTCTCAGAGAGTGTTGCTATCAATGGAAGCCGGCGTACGCCCTTTACCCCTCCCTCTGTCAGTGCTCCGTTTTACAGGTATTTAAAGCTACAGCTACACTGATCAGAAGAAAGTCGAAACAGACGTGCAGTCACCGGGGATCGAACTGGGGACCTCTAGCTCCGAAGGCTGCGCACTAACCAACTGAGCTACGCTTGCTCCTAAAATCCATTAGCCAAGAAACATTACTTTAAAGTGCTACTAAAGCTATTTTTATAGTTTTAAGGGCTTTTCAAACGCTTCTGTTCGACTGTAAATGGATAAAAGTACTTACCTGACCATTTTAAGTCCGTGAAATAAGCATTCAAAATAGTGCATTCAGTACAAAGAAAAATCAAAACATACGACAACGATTTATGGCGTCATATGGTTTGAAAGGACTCCACGCTGCTTTAAACTAGTGTATACCACAAGCCTTGCAATGCAAACTTTCCCACGATCATGTGCATTTGAAAGTAAGATTGATCTCCCGCCTTTTGTAAACTTGTGACATAACACATATCTAATGAAGTTTAGCAGCTTTGGCGCCAAAATAGGCTTTTTGTCTTCGTTAATTCTCCGCGAAATTTATTCTAAAAACTCGTAACAGGTGTTTAAGCCGAAATTGTACGGGTCAAACTTTAATTTAAAATATTTTAAACTAGTTTGAAGATTTTGTTTTCAGTGGCAATTTAACGACGAAATCGAACCAATCACACACAACCAGCGAAGAAAATTATGTGGTGCAGCCGATTGCGTGGCGCGTAAACAAACTAAGTTATCGGGAATACTTCATGTAACTGTGCATTTTACCTCGGTGCCTTGCGAAACAAGTTCGAAGAAAACTTAAATTTCTTCAAGCTCTGACCGTTACAAGTAAAATAGAGAATACTGGGTAATCTAAAAGTTTTCTTGAAATTGTTATGCAATTCTATGAGCACTAGTGATGAATGCAGAAGTCATGTTTTTCAGTCGTATGACAAGTTTCGCACTACCAGCTCCTGGAATTTCTGGAAAATTCTGCAATTTTGAAATTTCCTTCCAGGACCCTGGAAAACTCCCGGAAAAACAGTTAATTTCCCTGTTCTCCTGGAATTTTGTGAAAAATGATTCAACTCTATAATAAACGAACAAAACCTACTGAAGCATCTTGTTCGCAACTGTACATTTTGTATTTAGGTTAAATTTCAGCAAGTTTTTCTCTTGGTATTTGGGTCAGTTTTTGTCATCTTGCGCTTGGAAGGCTTCATGCAGAACCTGGTGAGAGTTTTGGCAGCGTGGTTGCTCAAGTTAATTAAAGTTGATATTGTTTTGTTTTTCGCCGAAAGAAAATTAGGTGTTGGGTCCTGGAAAAATTATTTTGCTTACCCTGAAATATTCGGTAGGAAATTTCACTGGCAGGCCGTTCGTCGGGTGCTTATTTTTCCTTGTCAAGCAGCTGATCTTTTATCCAAAAAGTCTATGCGAGAAAGGATTCGCCTGAGGCAGGAAGCCAAAGAAAACGCTAAAACGGAGGCCAACTTAACCTCATGTTCCTAATACTTGGCTTTCAAGCATGCGCAGACGTCAAATACGTGGCAATTCCTAAAAAAACCGCGCACATTTCCGAACGCGCCAATCCGACGCCTATATAAGCTAACAAGATCACAGTTTGTTTTTGATTTTGAAATTTTGACTCGAGGTGTCATCTAAGGGCCAGGATGGTGCCTTTCGAGGTCAGTCACCCGGGGCCTACGGTTCAACGTCTTTATCCGAGAGGACGCGAAGGTCTAACCATTTGCAGTTGTTAAAGCAAAGGTAGTTCCAGTTATTTTTTAAAAAAGCCTGAGTGAAGGTCCGACACCGGGAATCGAACAAGGATCTCCCACACGACAGACTGGCGCCTTGCTTGTAAATTAACTCATGATCAAGTATAAACAGGCGGCGGTCAAAACAACGCACGCATTTCAGAACGCACAGTTCCATCAGACGCCTATATAAGCTAATGAGATCACATTCTACACATCGCCTGAAGAAGAGTAGCAATAGGCAGTCCAAACGTGGCGGTCCTCGACAACTCACATCTTGAGACGACTAAATGTTTTCACAAAGCATTATTCTTTCGCCAGCAAGAACTCTTCAAACTCATTAATTTGTACCCAACAGTCACTATTCTGAGACTTTTATAAAAAAAATTAAAGACTCGGACAAAATCTCCAAATTAAATCGAAATAAACATAAAGATAAAGGCTTAAAAGGTTAAAACCCAAGATTCGTCAACAATTCTATAAGCGTTTTGACAATCTTGCCATCTTCATGGAAAGATAGCCTTTTGGCCTTTAGGCTGTACCTATTTTAAAACGCAAAGAAGCGACTTTTATGACATTCGGAAATAAACTGTTTTCAATTTTCATTTATATATCCATTTGTCATTTGAGCAAAGTACTTTCTTTCGTTAAAAAGCTGCACGATTTTCGATTTATTGGTAAAGTAAATTCTTAGCATTATAATCGATATCTGACTTTTGACAGAAAAATAGATTTACGGTTGGTGAAAACAAGGGTCCCGTGCAAGCAGCTCAAAGTAACAAGATATATGTAGCATAGCTGTTTGAGAAGTTGAAGCCTTCCAAACATATCCAGATAAGAAACTGCGATCGCATATCTTTTCTTACAAACACTTTTTAATTTTAAGAGTTCAAGCCAACGTTGATCTATAACGTGCAAATAAACAGCTGGTGTTTGTCGCTCCTGGTAGATTAAAGGCTCGCTCAAAGCATCACCGCGACCGATTTACAAAATTTTGATATTATCTAGAAGATTCGATTTGAAAGACAAAACATAGCCAGCATATGAATTACCAAAGGTGTGAAGAATTTTCACACCTTCCAAGCTAACCCAATTGCGATGACCTCTTTTATTAGTTCTTTTTTGTACAATTCTAAAGACTGAACATTGAAATTAACTTCTCATAACAATGGCAACGAGGAAATCATTAAATATTCATTGCACAGCAAGACAGATGTTTATCACTTGCCTGCTGAGAAGTCGGGCAAGCTCGCCAACACAAGTAAATTTTTATTTACGAAAATCACAATTATTTACAAAGCCTCGTATACTAAACATCGTCTGGCGTATCAACTCTTTTGGTTGGACGGCCTAGCATTCAGCGATGGTATAGCGTCAGGATTAAGCCGAATATAAAGAAAAGCGACATTGTTTTTCATCGTATTTTCAGTTTAGAGGGTGAGAAATTTAGCAAGGTAAGTTTTGTCGTTTATTAAGTTGTTGTTTGGCAGCCAGTACTCGACTTAAATTCAAGCTTAAATAATGTTGAATAATGTGCAGAAGATCTTTGTTTTGCCTTCCGATGCATACAATCATTTCTAAAGTCGTATTTCTCTAGAAGTAAAATATTTCATACGAATCTTTCAACTGTATCCGCATTTCCTTGGCTAGCTCTGTACAGCCAAAAAAATATTTCAGCTTGTAACTTCCAAACTACTATAATTTGTTGATTTTCTGGTTGAGCAGTAAAGAACAGCAACTTAATTAACTAAGTTTTTATAGTCTGACCAGTTTTCAAACCGCAGAAGTACGATTTAAATATCTTTAAACTTAATGTTATCTCCTGTTCCAACTACAAAACAGTTTGAATACAGACTGTTGTGTTTATCGGTATTGTCAAAGTATCGGTAATTTTTTCAGTCTTGTCTATTCTGCTCGGTTATTAATAACAGCTATTTTGTGAAGACCCGTCCTCTTCTGCGATTCAAAGTCAAAGAAATAAATTTTCCATCAAGCCATAGCAACTTCAGTTGTCTTAATTTCAATTACAAGGGCAAGAAAAACACCGGATTATCTGAGAATGGCAACACTTATTTGACAAGCAAATATTCTAGAATATGGCCCTGAGATACTGCCGATGGTGTACGTGAAATAATAAAAGAGTACATGAATGTGCCATCTGGTACATATATACTCATGATAGTGCGTGTACATATGAGTTCAGACTAAACTAGTTTTACGGTACAAAATTCAACAAACCGAATAATTAACAACTTTCATTTTCAAATCGTCTTTTGTTAGCGTAATACAAAGCTCATTGTTGAAACACAAATACCAACTTTCCCTTTAGCAACAGCTTGCATCCAAAGTTTCTTTAGCTAGTGTGCCGCAATTTTGAATTTTGTTTTTCTTTGATTGGATGTTCAGCTCTTTTTCCTTTTTGATCGGTTGATCAAATGCTTTATAATGACAAAATCAAATTGGTGCAGTTTTTGTTGGGAACAAATCAAATTACAGGGACACTAATCCTGAACGCCCTGCCTTCTTTGGCAATACTAAAGTGGAACTTGAAAGATTTGGCTTGCTATCAAGCGCTACGGAAATTAGGAAAGAAAACAAAAGCTTTACATAGACTGGGTATTGAAACGAAGGATTTAGAGTGCGTTTGTGAAAAACATTGTGTTTAAACCAGTTTGAAATATACTGTGAAAACCGATTAGTTATATAAAATAATTATTACACAAAGTCCGAATATCTAAATATCAGCCCATGGACTGCTCCATATTGCTTCAGCGAATTATAGCAGTATATATAGATATGCTGTTTACCGTTGGTTTCTGCGATGGCTATAGCAAGGAAAATTTAGGTTTTTGTTTATCGCCAATTGTTCCCCAAATTTTGCACCTTCTATGAGTCTGCTTGATGTAGTCAAATTTGTTTACAACACAAAAACTTTCTCTTTTTTAACTGAAAACGCGCATCGAAAGACCAAATCACCAACTGACATGCATTAACAGACAACTTCACCAACAATACATTCAATAATTGCAATTCCTGGGCTGTAAACTATATTTTAAATACTCCCGTCTGGTTAGCCCAGGTGGTAAGGCGCTAGTGTGCGGTGAGAGAGGCCCAGGTTCGATTCCTGGTGCCCGAACTTCAGCTCAGGTCTTAAAATAACTAAGGAAATGGTTCTGCCTCATACGTCTTTCCTATTGTTACGTCAATGTTATACAGTGCCGCTCGCGGGAAAGGTATCGCGTCTCGCGAGGCGCGAGACAATTTTAACGAGGCCCTCGCGAGGCAGGAAAGAACAACTCATGTGATGCCTCGCGAGATGCGAGGCTACTCTCGAGAGAGAAGGGCGCATTTTACAAAAGCAACTTGTGCAGAATTTCCATTTTGCACTTCGGCATCTTTTGTTTTATGATGACTGCAAGCAAATGCCGTCGGCTTACTTCTACAGCACTTCATAACATTTGCTTGTAATCGAGCATTTTTATTCCTTTACCAAATTTATTTATGGACAAGCATCGTTTCTATACGGTCGTTGGTGTTCCTCTCGGCTAACTCGTTGGCAACTGTTCAACATTTTTTCAAGCTTACTACCAACATAGCCAAACTTGTCAAACACATCAGCTTTGTTCTGTACCGGCAGAAGAAATATCTTCAGCTGTATTCAAGACAAGCCGTTAAATACATGCTTAGTTTAGCCTGATGTTAAACTGACGGCAAAACTCAGAGATTTTAAGGGGGGGGGGGACCAAACTCAGCCCTCCTCTTGCTATAAGAACTGAAAAAAGGCGGAACGAGCTAGTTATAAAGAGATCGAACTAACTGAAACGGTTTGGAAAAGAGGTTTGGATTGTGCGGGAACTAAAGTTGTGAAATAACACGAATCAAACAAGCAGAACCCGACAACTCTGAACGAATAGGTAATGTAAATAGTGCGAATTTGTTTACTAACTGTTTGACTTCGAAAAAAAGTTTTTGTTTTGCTTTGTTGTATATTTCGAAGGGTAGAATGCAAGTTACAGAGTCATTTATTATATGGCCGGCTAAGGGTAAAAACAGAAAGCAATATGTAGCTCCCGGTTGGTCATAACTTCTCAAACGGTAAATCAAATAGACCGGTCAACATCGATTCATTTTGTTACCCTTAAGTGCCTTGTATTATGTTTTTTCCGGTTTTTAGGTGTAACCCTCCCGGTGATAAGCCGAGTAGTGAAAATACAACAAAATTTGATAGTTTTGGCAGCGAGACTGTAAGACAAACGGAAGCTACGAACGGAATCCACGGAGGGAAAACATATCAAAAACGAGAGAGAATATATGCTGCTGTTTCGCTTCGCTCGACAGACTGATAATGGCTCTTAGCTCTTTAGCTACAACAGATACGATTCGTGTTAGTCTACAAACATTGATCCACGCATCAAATACAATATAAACATATATACTGAATTTAAATGCTTGCCAGCTACAGTTGAGAACTGAAATAATCTGTTTCACTTCTACTATTTATGGCACTCCAAAAGTTTTGAATAAATGCGAACTAGTTTTTGAAAAACTATATTCAGTGTGTGTTCTCAGCAGCAAGTACAACAACAGAATAGAAATAAAGTTCAACTTCATTTTACTTCATTGTCGGATGTTTCCACGGTCAGCGGAAGTGTTACGCCACAAATCGTAATAATTGCCACAAAATGTAATATTAACGCAAAATGTAATAAGAATCGCCACAAAATGTAATACTAACGCAAAATGTAATAAAAAGTTAACGAAAAATGTAATAACTTTTCAACACAAAATGTAATAACTTTTTAACGCACATTGTAATAACGCAAAAAATAATAACTTTCTAACGGCATGTCAGTCATTTGAAAATTAGAATTATGACTTGAAGAACTTTTTCTTCATAGATATTAAGTGATTTAGGAGTATTTCAGTCACTGTTGTTATGGAGTTAGCTGTTGTTTGATTGGTTGTTTGAGACAAAGGGTTCTTTGTTTAAGGTCGACCCCGAAGATGTCAGATTTGAAATGGTTTGTTTGTAAACATTACTTCAGTTGAAATCCGCCTAGTTTGACTTGATTTGAAGGAAAGGGGAAATCAGGTGGTATTCCTTTATAATTTAAGATTGTTTATTTTAATGAATTCGAAGTGTGGTTTTAAAGGGTGTAGTTATCGGAGTATATGCAAAGTCGTTTCTCGTCTATGGACGCCTCATTTATTCGAACACCCCGCTAATACGGTATGTCAGCCACCCCTAAATCAGCTTTAGGCACTCATTGTAAAAACGCAAATTTGACAAACTCGATCTATAAGTGTGATTTTACTGTAACATCTTTCGACCTAAAGTATACAACGAGCGGAATTCCCGCCAGAACTGTAACGTGTCTGTTCTTGTGTAACGCTGATGTTAATTTCTTTTTCGGTCATGGCGGGCTAAAATAGTTAACAATTTTAAAATATTAATCTCAAATCGCATTTCATGCCTTGGCTAAAAGCCACCTTTGATTACTAGTGGTGTCTAGATAGTGCGTAGCGTCAGAAACATGTAGTGCCGACTTTGAGTTGACTGACATACCGTATTAGTGGGGAGTCCGAATAAGGGAGGTGTCCATAAGGCGAGAAATGACTGTACCCATGTATTCCGATAACCACATCCTAGAATGACGCTCCCTATACAATACAGCACTCTTTTGAAACATTTAGACTTTGAAATTGAAAGTATATGAAGGAGTTTCATAACGATGTACCACCTGTTTTCGTCTTTTCTTTAGGAAAAGCCAAATAACAAGATTAATCTACATAGAAAATATTCTCCAAGTCATAATACTAATTTTCAGATGACTGACATGCCGTTAGAAAGTTATTACATTTTGCGTTATTACAATATGCGTTAAAAAAGTTACTACACTTTGTGTCGAAAAGTTATTACATTTTGCGTTAACATTTTTATTACATTTTGCGTCAATTTTGTTACAACTTGCATCAATATTACATTTTGTGGCGATTATTACAATTTGGGACTTAACAGGAAGCAAAAAAATACTGGGGAGGGCACAGTGGAAATTGTAAAAGTTCGAAAAGACGAACAAATGGTCAATTATCAAGTTTGATGAACTCTGCGTTATTTATCTCATTGATATATATCGAGTATACAAGATACAATACTTTATTCACACTTCTGAGTTTCTTACATATAGTTATAGACAATTTGTATATAGCCTTACAATATATTGTTACACACTGATAGATAATGCAATAATTTTCTAAATATAAGTTTTTTTTGTTAAATGTTTAGTGTCTAAAGTAATCTATTAGTTTTCTAGTTAGACACTAGTCATTTAATGTTGTAAGGTTGTGTAGACAGTTATGATATATTTCTGAGATAAATTTTGAGGAAAAGGGAAATTTATGTTTTAGTTTAGGCATTGTTTTGTCAACAAAAACCGTTTGGCTTTTGGGTAAAATTGTAGTTATTGAGCCGTTTCAGTTCGCTCGGTAATTGTTGCCATATATATATCAGTTGCCATGGCGTTGGTGGTTTGTTTGCCTATGTTTGTTCTGAAACGTGTCTTGTAGAGGTTGGATTTGGACGCATATCTTGTGAGTATGTATGTCACTAGCGTATTGGAAGTGATAGTCAAAGATGTTTGGTATCTGTTTCGTGTGCCATTTGTAAGTAAAGTAGAGCAATTTTAGTTTGTATATGTTTTCGACTGTCAGTAGTTCAAGCAGGTTAATAGTGGAACATATTGAGTACAGAGAATCTGAAATTCCTAAACAAAAGTTGCTTGGAGGGTCTGAATGGGGGTACCCAGATCTCGGTAATTTCAGCTAATTTTTTGGAAGTATCTTGTACAATTCTAAGCAATCAGCTAATTTTTTCGTGTTTTTATAACCTTTTCCTCTAAAAAGGCAGTAAAGCATGCAGTGATAAAGATAATAGAAAACGTTTGCTACACTGCTATTTGCTATAATTGTCATAAGCCCTAGTATTTAAAAGTATTGAACTGAGTTTTTGTTGCACATCCCCTAAAGGGCCTTTCTGTAATTTTTTTTACAAAATTTTTGAACCCATTGTAATAATTGATCTCCTTCCGTGAATCCCGTTCAGTCTTCTCTTTATATTGGGAAAAAAAGGAAGGGGGGGGGGGGGGGCAGTACCCCCTCCCCCTCCGGGTAGTTGTGGGATTTACGTTTCTTTCGGAAATATGATTCAAAAAAGTACACGAGACACGTGATCTTCACGCTAAAATATTGTCCAAGTACTGTCTAGATGAGAAAAATCCCTTTTCCGATTTTTTGTTTCTTTTGAGAAAAATATTCCGTGTAATCTCATGATCATATCTAACAATCCATTTTTGGATGCACTCTCAGTCTCGACTGAGAGTAACCATGGCACGTGCCAGCAGCGCCCGAGTCTCATGCGTAATCAGACATCAGCAGATGGTTTGAAGATGTGGCTTGTTATCTCTTCAGTTGTACTAAAAAACCTTGCTTTCACAATAGCTCACGTTTCAACGCCTTCAAAGTCAAATTTGAACTCTTGCCTTCTGAAAAATTCAATGTCGTTTCCTATAGCTACATAAATTAAATGCCAACGCCTCCAGCATTTGTTAGTTCGTGCTTGTTTACAGGTCTGTCCACATCAATTGGAATAATGCTGACACTGTCGGCATTTTCCATTTTTTTATATAGATACTGATGAAACACCAGGATGACCAGGGCTTTCTCTTTCCTAAAAAATCCTTTCTTCATCGCGCGCAGTGAAGATACTATTTTAATCTTTCACGTGTGAGGATATTGGTGTCGCCACGGTTACTAACATAACTAGCCAATTAGAAGAGAGCTTAGCTTCCCGCTCAGGTGCGCGGCCGATTCTTTTAGAAAAGCTGTTGGAATTTTGTTGATTGTTGGAATTTTATCAGTATCTATAAAACAAACAGAATGTTATAGTTCGCTTCGCTCACTTGTGGGAGATATTTCCATCATCGAAGATAAAGTTCGTATCCAGCGAAGCCATGTAATATCCTCTATTTGTTTCTGGCGCTAGGCATTACCTTTAATGTTTTTAGAAGATCATCAATGGAGTAATTGGGTTATGAGACATAAATACATATGCCTTGACACTGATATGATACAGTGCGTGTATGACAACCTAATCAATGACCTTGCTCACCATATGAGTTCTCATAGCTCAGTGGCAGAGCATCTGATTAGTATACGGAAGGGCCTGGGTTCGATTTCCATTGGGAACTTGATTTTTTCCCCCGAGTTATGTCTCCGCAATATTTTGTAATCTGGGGTGGCCAACATATATCGTTTTGTCTTGTCTAAATCTGTAACCTTACGAGGATAGAGCTTTCTCTCTCTGTGCGCTTAATCTATAGAATTCCCTCCCCTACCGTTTAAGAAATTCTAATTCTTTGTCATCATTTAAATCTTATCTTAAAACTTTTCTCTTAAAGAGCTTCCAATTAATGTTTACTTACGTCACTTTTAAATACTTACACTAGATATATCCACATATGTATGTATATGAATTTTGTCTTGAAGTTTCTTTTGTAATAGCATTCAGAGATTGCATAATGCTCCAAGAACCTTTGTTACTATTACTGTTAAAATTATTGTTAATATTATTATTATTATCATTACTATTATTATTATTATTATTATTATTATTATTATTATTATTGATATCATCATTATTATTGTACTCCATTGTATTACTCAACACCTAAAAGCTATCATTATGGTTTTGTCTGATGTCACGAATTTTCGAACTTGTTACCCTTCTTCAGTGATTGTACGTTTACTAGCTTTCTAGGATTCTAAAACAGACATTCAACAACGATTTACTCCTTTTTCTGTCTTCAAACTCAGATGGCATCCAATGGTAGACCCATTCCTTCCCTGCAAGTCACAAAACTTTCACGTAACGACGAGGGTGGCCTGGAGACTAAAACTGGTGATGAATGCAACCGCTGTCCAGTTGTTGCGGACAATATGACTCCGCCTCGTTCTCCCGGACCTCTATCAAAGAGGTGGTTCAGAAAGCAATTTGGAATACATAAAAATACGGGCGATATAAACAAAGGACAAGATATTTCTGGCGCAACTAGATTTCGAAGGCGGTCCAGCTCGTTACCAGACCTCGCTTCTATGCTTGAAGCTGCCAACGCAAAAAATCTAAAATGCAAACAGATGTGCAGTCTACAAGAGCAACATCCACACTCGAGTCATTCCACACTCACGAGAACTAAGTCTAAAAACTAAGCCAGTCCTGAGTTTGCGATTTTTACAAGTTTGGGTTTCAAAATGTGTACATCAAGAATCATGGCACTTGGCACTGTTAGAAAGATTTATGGTATATTACATTATGATAACTCTTTTAGTTGCTGATTTATTGAGGATTGAATTTTCAAGAAGCTGTGACGTCATAGCTGAGAATTCAATTGATTATCTAAAAAAAAAACCAGTTATCTCTACCACATGTGTTTGTGTTAGAGTTTTAAAACAATTTTGCAAAGCTTCAGGATCATTGACTACCAGTATTTCGAGAAATGGTAGTTGTTTGTGATCTTTCTACTCTCCCTCCTATGACGTCACATGTACAACTTATCTAATTTGCATAGGTGAGAGACCTTTTTAATTACCTCAGCAACCAAATGAGTTATTTTAATGAAATAAACGACATTTTTCTTTTTTTTCAATAAGCTTTCTAACAGACCAAGTATATTGATTCCGATAGTTGCACTTCAGGTTCTCCTTTTTAGTGATTTCTATAAACTACCAAACCCAAAATTTCACATCTAGACTGAAAACATCGCTAAAGAATTTAAGATGCTGTTTCTTTGAGGTTATACGAAATAAAAATGGTTACAGGTCTGTGTTACGAAACTTGCTTTTTAAGGTTTTAATTAAAACAGTTTGCAGTGTGTTATATTTAGTAAATAAACCCCTTCCGGCGGCTGGTATATCGGAGGATAATATCCGCGGCTGAAAGATTGTCCGAAAAATGAACAGTTGGCCGAGAAGCGAAGCTTCGACAATCTATCAGCCAAGGACATTATTCTCCGATATACCAGTGAGCCAAAAAGGGGTTTATTTATTTTATAACCCTC
>JAOBRD020830424.1:0-13241 GCA_027575215.2 Hydrozoanthus sils
GGGAGGGGAGGGGGGGGGGGTGATGAGGGAATCTTCGGGATAAAAAGGGCAGGGAATAATAATAATAATAATAATAATAATAATAATTGCGGTTTAATGTCAGCATATATCCACGAGGTGGCTCTTCATGACTATATCTGACATAAAAGGAAAATAGAAAATAAAATTATTTTACCTAACAATTCTCTAAAATTCACATACTAGTAGTGAAATATGAAAATATACCCTAAAGAGTACCAAGGTGTGAAAAATTTAAACCCTGAAAAAAAACCTTCATACCATTGATTTTCAAAAAAAATAATAAAAAAAAAAATAGGAGAAAACTGCAGAAAAAAACACACTAGTTTTGTTTTTGCACCCGGCCTTAAAAAATACTGTTTTTTCCAAAGTAACTTAATTATTTTTACTTTAACCAAAGCACAAGGCTGAAATGGTTGACCATGGCTGTCAACACTCGATCAGGACCCACTATTTTTTGGGTTGAGTACAGGCTTACTCCCTTGTGACCTGTTAAGCCTTTAAGTGCCATTGGTTTGGCACATAAGTCCAACAGTGTTGATTGTAAAGAAGGGGTCTAAACAGGTATGTTGACCTGAAAGGTTTGCAAAATATGAGTTCTAATTCATTTGCTTTAAAGTGCCAATGACAGCAAATATTTTGTAATGTCAGTGCAACGCGCGGGCTGTAGGATACATTGGCTACGTGTTTAATATAGAGGCAAAAGTATCAATAAAATCTTTCAAACCTTAAAACGTTGCTTGAGTTTTTCTCTTTGTCTGAGAACTGCTGCGATCTTGATCATTGTAACCACCATTTTCATCAGCATTTCAAAATATTTTTGAAGTTGGCCCCATGGCACATAAGCCGCAGCAGAAGCGCAGTCAATTCTCATGTCATACCATCAAGTTTTAAAATTTGATGATGACGTAAGGATTAAAATTTAGTGACCATGGGGCCAACTTCAAAAATATTTTGAAATGAAAATGGCGGTTACAACAATCAAGATCTCAAGCAACATTTTAAGGTTGAAAGATTTAATTGATGCTTTTGCCTCTATATTAAACTCGTAACCAATGTATCCTAAAGCCCATGGTCAGTGGATAGTCCTTTCTAAGTGAGGAACAGTGGTGAAAAAAAATTGTCAAAATCGAGATTTTAATGCTGTTGTTTTCAACTGAGGATGTCAGTTGTTGGACAGGCAAATGTTCAAGTTTTAAATCTTCTGCAAATCCTCAACCTTTGGATGAAAATTAGTAATATGAAAAATACCTCGAGATAATCATCCGACAGAGTCTGGGGTTGGCAGCAGAATTCTCAAAAACTTGAAAATTTGCTTGTCCAACAATTATTACTGACGTCATCAGTTGAAACATGAAATGTAAAATATCTCGATAACCATTAAAATATTCTTTATTTAGCAAAGTCTATCCACTGAGGTTGCAAAGTTTTCCATGTCATAGGGTCTTTTTATTGAATTTCAAGAACAAAAGCAATTATTCCATAAGGTAAATCATGACTTTATTCATCTTTAAAGATGGATGTTATATTAATATGCAACATTTAGGTAACAATTAATATGTGTTTGGGCAGAATACTACACTTATTCTATTTAAGGCAGACAATTTAGCCTGCAACGACATATCAAAATTGGTAATACCACAAAATCTAACTGACTTATTCTGTTACAATTAGTATGTTATTAATAAAATATTTTGTTACAAAATTATCCAGGCTTAAAATTTTTTCATTATAATTGTCTATCGATACCAATTATTTTATAAAAAAATCCAAAGCTGTAATTATTTTGAGCTTTAATCCTTGTATGCACACGAAAGAACATCATCTACTGGCATAATCTGCAAAACAGAAACACATATTATTAAAAAGACAGCACAAATAAACTAATACTGTCTAGATTATGTTAAAAGATTACGAAAAGTCATAAGCCACAAAAATTCCTGTTCTTTAATTAAGTCAAACTTTCACCAGAATGAATTTATATTCAACTGGCTAGTTAATAGTAAGAATTTATAATACTTTTTTAATATATTATATTAATTAGTTACTACTGAGATTTATGGTAACATAATTTGACAAATTATTGTCAAAAACTACTGGCAGTTTGAGTTAATTTTTTTTCTTTTTAATTTTCTAAATAAATTAAAACAATTCCATGAAACATACTTACCTCTGAGTTTTTTGACAAATCTGCTTTCAAGCCGTCTTTCCTGTGTCGTACAATGCACCAGCCCCTCCTCCATATCCATAACCCTTGGGGCCAAAACCTTTGCCATAACAACCTTCACAAGACCACAAATAAAAAAAAAACATTCATGGCAAATACAGCCACCACCTCAAGCCCTTTTTTAAAGTCCCTATAGAGCTTATCAATTTGTTACTTTTAGATTAAAACTGTTGTCATCTAAGAACTAAAAATTTGAATAACCCAATAAAATTTCCTTGTCTAAGTTTGCTTTTTAATCAAAAAAAGATTGAAATATAAATTCTGACAGGGCACTGGCCAGGGACTCAGTAGGTAAGCTGTGACAATATCTATAGCAGCAGTGAGTGGTGTGGATTTGTTTAAAAAAATCATTTCTATTAAAAAAAGAGAATAAAAATTTTGTTTCAAACAATTTCAAGGGAATAATTCATTGGTTAAAGTTATTATAACAATGTTACTACTGTATTAAATGTTTTGAGATTAAAAAGATGGTCAGTCTCTGTCCCATGTCTCATGCTATGTCATATGCCTCCTGCTGTGACAGCATTGCCTCAAGCCCAAAAATGTAACAGGAACAGTGAGAAAATGGTTTATTTAAGGTTCTACTTTTCATCTGGAAATTTAAAAAAAAGCTTTAAAAGGACTTTTATCAATGTTTATTTATATATCTTTGTTTTGTTACGGAAAAACAATATAGACAAATTCAACACTAAGGGGGAAGGTGAGACGCAAAAAGAAATTGGAGACTGATGTAAACCAAGTCAGTAATGGCCAGCTTGGAAAAAACAGCATTGCATACTGGCCAGTTCAGTAGCAAAACAGTTAAGAAACTTTGCTGATGGAAAACTGCTGAGAATAAATCTTATTGCATTCGACGAAGGAGAACGCATACTAATCTTGCTGTTGCTTGTGTGCTCAAGCTTGATGCCATTCACTTTTGAGCAATTTTGTCTGGCCGACTGGCTGGCACATAGCGCCTCAACTCCACATCATTCCTACCATGGTGGAATGGTGACCAATACAGATCTGCAGATCATGTGCTTCGGGTGGTGAAAAAGTCGAACGCACTTCACTAATCTCTGATTACTTCTAGTTTATATTATTTGTGGCAGTTACATGTCAACTACTCACCCCCCTCCCCTTCCCATCCTTGGGTAAAAGTGAGGAGGGGGAGCTTCTATGTTTAAGCACAAGGATTTGCAAATGGTAAATTTGAGAGGTGCTGAGACAGCCTTTTTAGCCCTAGTTTCACTCCTTGTTGACATCTAATTTCTCTTTACTGAAACAGTAGAAAATTAGTTGATCAGTGCTGAGAAAATAAATTTTGATCATCCATCTAAATTTCTGGTAGATGAATTACTAAATTTCTGAAACTCCTTTTAGAAATATTATAGACATAAGTTAGGAGTATTTACAAACTCATCAATGGGCACCCTTAGGGAAAAAAATTGAATAATCCAGATGAGACCGTGACATTACGATATGAAAAATCGAGATTCAAAATACTGCGACACCAAAAATTTTTCAAGCAAAACACAGGTTTTGAGCTCGGCTGGAAATGCTGGTATGCAAACCTTTTTGTGTGAACATCCGAGAATGCGAGCCATATAGAAAAAATACAAGACCTAGAGATATTGCAAAAAAATGATCAGATTTTGAGAACAAGCTGTAATTTACAGACTTACATTTTTTAAGGGACC
Organism: Hydrozoanthus sils; assembly: GCA_027575215.2. Classification (NCBI taxonomy): domain Eukaryota; kingdom Metazoa; phylum Cnidaria; class Anthozoa; order Zoantharia; family Hydrozoanthidae; genus Hydrozoanthus; species Hydrozoanthus sils. The sequence goes on from JAOBRD020830424.1 coordinate 3,925, forward strand.
ATTCGACACTACCCAAAACACAGAATTCACTCACCCTATTAGCCTTGTAAAAACTTTTCAATAAAAAGGCCTTGTAGGCCACATCAATCTTTTAACAAAGTTCATTAGATTTCAATGTCATAATTCTGCTGTATAACTCAATGCTATCGGTGATACCAACATTTTTATCAATACCTACTGTTTAGGGCTCAAACTTGCCACCAGACTGTCCAAAATTGTAGTAACGAAACAAGCATAATACTGCCACATTTACTGCAAACTCGTGTTACAGTAACGATATCTTGTTACCCGCAAACAAAATAAGATAGGCCAAAAACAAAGAATTGGTAATAAAAATTATATTTAAAATATTGCTTAGGTAGAGAGTTTATGATAAAAAATTCTTTTTTGTCAATATAAAAGTTCTTGCATGACGGTCTGGTTTCTTCGCAAAAGCAGTAATGTATGATTAATGGTTTCCAGGCTCTTTATACTACACGCACTCACATGTTGCATAAGCGAACCTAGTTAACCTTTAATGTTTTCCCTTTAGCCATGGCACATGGCGTGAGTGTGTCTCAAAAAGGCTTTAGCAAATGGTCCTTTAAGGACAATTTTATATACAAAGTTGAATTAAGGAAGTGAAGTAGTTCGGGAAGAATTCAAATTCTGTTCACAAATTGATCGGGAAACCTATGGGTTCCAAGGCATAAATGTGTTTATACCTAAATACAGATTTGTGTAAACAAAACTTAGTTAATGCCCCAACCATAGCTAGGTGGCCAATGCTACCAAAAAAATGAATGCTGGCTACCAGATTTTAAGAACTTGTAGCCTGCTGACTACTACAAGATGTGTAAAACCTTTACATAAGACTTATTAACTTTGAGTTAATGTTTCTAACAAAACAATAAATAGTGTGATGATCGAATGTAGCTTTTCTACTTTCTTGGACAAACATCTAGAAACAAATGCAATTATTTTTGCATACACAGCTACAAACACAGTCATAGTAGGATTAAATATTAAAAACACTGTATAGGCTCAGGCTACCAAATTTTTGCCTCTGATAGCCAGTAGGCAAGTACTTAAATCAAAAGTTAATTTCAAGCCCTACTGTAAGTTCAAGCTCACCTATATGGGGCACCAAACTGGTCAAAAATATTTTTTGATATATAATACTTCTTTGTCATTTACATGTATACACTGTTTTGAAATGAAGTCTTACCTTCTCATGGAAACAGAATACATGTTTTGAAGTGTTAAGTGTTATTAAGTGTGGCAAATTCCAATACATATTGAAAATTTCAAAATTTGCCTTTGGTATGGTAGCAGGGAAGAGTTTAATTTTTCCAGGGCCAAAAACGTCCCCTCATATCATATGGCAAAAGCCAAAATCAGTTCAACAATATAGTTTTCAAATGTACCACAGTTGAGGCAAAAATTTGTGTTGGATTTGGTGATTTTCCTCATGAACTGGGTTAAATTTCTTGAGTACATAAGAAGATGGCTGCCATACATTGTGGAGAAATGGGAAATTTGGGCCACTTTTTGTGGGCAGTTGTGTCCAGCAGGCAAACAAAGTTACTTGCCTTTTCATATTTTATTATATATTGGTGCATTATATAATTAGCTGCAGGAGGAATGCATGACAACCCCTAAACCCATCTAAATGACAAGAAATACCACAATTTACACAAGGTAGGCAATATTTATCGTGTATCTTGAAGCTATCTATCAAAAAAGTGAACAACTCTGGTCAGTAAATGCAGCTAAGGGCAACCACTGGAGATCAAGTCTCTAATAACTATTATTATTATTATTATTATTATTATTATTATTATTATTATTATTATTATTATTATTATTAATAACTGTATGAGTGGGCAGCCTGTGATCTGTCCAAGTTTATCTTTGTTTGAATGGTGGTGCAAATATTGGGTTTTGTAGTATCTATGTACAAATATAATTAACAAATTACTTCATGGTTGGTTCGTTTGTACGATACGCACTCGCCAAGCATGAAGTAAGTCTCCACTTAGTTACTGGGGAATATTAATAACAGTAAATCTATACAAACCTTTGCAATAAATTTCTCCTTCATGATCTTTCTCATTTCCCTGCTCTAAGCTTTTGTTACACTTCTTACAGGTAAAACAGCCAATCTTGTGCCATTTCTTTCCGGCGCCAATTCTTTCCTCTGCCTGATAAACAGATTTTCCACAGCGGCCGCACTTGTTCGACATATTGTTCAACTGCAAGTGAACAAAGCAACACCAAAAAAGTTTTGTTTTACTTTTGTACATTGTTCAGATGTTTTCTAAACAATTAGCAAGAAAATAGCAAGAATGAATTAAGTCTTGAAAAATTCGGACTCGCTGAATGCGTTTCTGAAGAATTTTTCAATCACCAATAAATATTGTGAATATAGTACTAGTCATGATCAATTTATTCGATGTGCTTCGTTTTGTATACAATGGACTCTCTTGTCTAAATAAAAACATGTCGTTCTTTCTGTCTTTTCTCACATCACTTATTTTCGCCATTATTATTATGTTATTACAAATAAAATGAATACTTGAATAGCACTAAATTCTAAAGTTTGAGAGCTGTCCTCAAAACAAATTTGGAGCAACTTCACCACATTTGAGAAACATTAATCCCCTCTTCGCGCCATTATCGAAGAGCTAATAAGTTGTTCCGCTACATTTAACCTTTCAAGATTAGCGAGCTATCTGAAAATAGCAAGAGGGAATTCACAGATAATAAACTGACCTTTCAAAACGCCTAAGATCTACGGAACTCCAGCCTTCAAATTCTGTGAAACTCGCGCACAAAATGAAATGACAAGGCTACGTGTTAAAATTTGAATTATGCGAGACACACCTTCTCAACGTGCGCAGGGAATTCTGGTTTTGCTAAATTATGAAGCGTGGGAAATAAATATCATTGATCCACTTCATAATTAGAATTTTTCTCCTAATTTGACAACACCGTCCGTACGCTTTTTTTAAAACTGCATATGAAAAGATTCGGGTTTTTTTGCAGAAAAGACACAACATCGTACGTATTCAAGTGCGTTTGGATGTCAAATAAATTTATTGAAAAAATGTCTTTCGAAAGAAAAAAATCTTTGCTTCGACGTCAATTTCAGTTTTCGATCATTATAATATGTTATAATAGTCGGTTTGTACAAGTTTCCTAAATGACATGTTAAGGCGGGACTTAACCTAAAGCACGCTTTGTGGCCACTTTTCCTCATGTTTCTTCCGATATCTCCGTCCGCCATGGTTTGAATCTACAAAATCCCTATGTTTAAAACACGGATGAGACAAGGAGAGTCAGCTTGAATATTTTAAGAATTTTGAGTTGTATTTTTTTTCTCAAAGATTGGTAAATTTAAAGAGATTTTTTAAATTGCTGATTTTTCGGGAAGTTTAAAAATTAATTTTTAAGTTAATATTTGATGTAAATTCGCCAAACCGTTCTCAAACCAAAGTTGTACTAGTCCCTTGCATGGAGGAACGGTTTGGCGGTTTTACTCAAATTTCTTCTTATTCAAACATCTTTTTCAACTTCCTCACTATCCAACAAAAGTTTAGGTTAAGTCCCGCTTAAGTCGCGATCGCACGTGACACAAGTGGTTTGGTTAGAAAACATCAAAACATATAGTATTATGTTTGTGTAATTATAACGTACTGTCTTTATAGACTTTTTGGGCTTCCATTATTTTCAGAACTTCTAATTAAGAAGCTTCTTTAGCTTGGCTTTTTTTATTTTACAAAATGCTGTAAGTTTACCGAAAGGGTAAAACACATGAAGAATCTCGAATGTTTTGAATGTGTGCCGGTTAATTAAACGGTGCATGGGTTTTTCATCATTATCAATTTAATCATTAAAATTAGTGCAGACATATCATTTTGTTCGGGTAATAAAATGATAAGATGATTTTATTCTTTTTTACCTACTGTTGCCTGGCGATTCTACTGCTTTATATCATTTATCAAAAATACATACATTTAAAAGCTATTTTAAAATTAAAATTTCGAAAGATTTAATTTTTATCGGAAATCGAACCAAACTCACAGTTGCCATACGCGTATGTCACTGATTCGGACCTAGCCTACTTAACAAGCGCATAGGGGAGGGGGTTAAGAAAGAGAAAAATTAAAAACCTTTTAATTTTTGTCTCTCATAACCCCCCTCCCCTTTAGCCTGCTTTCAGGCGGTGGGTATAGGTAGCTCATAGCGCTTAAATCAGAAATCCCACAGGCCGCGGCGTGCGCATTGGATGCATATACATGGCGGCAACGCCGTGCCCTTTGAAGTTTCCGCGCTAAAATATAAAAACACACCAAACCGCTTGCAGGCGGGATAAAGGAGAGGGGGGTTATGAGGGACAGAAATTTTAAAAAAATGCTTTTTAATTTTTCTCTTTTAAAACTTCCCTCCCGATCCCCGCTGCGTTTGCTACGCGCGCGCGCAGACCAGTCCCGCATATGACCACATTCCTCACTAGTCCCCAATTAGTCTACGCATAGCCGCTTAATTTTTATACAGCCGTTAAATTGGCCGAGCGAAGACTGGCGTCTGCACGCAGGCTAGTCCCCAATTCCCCCACACGCGCTTTTATGTCACCCATACTCCAATGCCAAAGTTTTCACGAATGAATTTCAAGATACAGTTTCACTTTCCTCATCCCCTCCCCCCCCCTTTGTGGCCACATTCCTCACCCCTACCCCTATGCTCAAAGACCTGCCATTCACGTTTGAGGCATGTAAGTTTGTTACAACTACCTCTAAAAGTTTTCGTTCACTTCTATTGAAACTTTGCACTTCGTTACATTGGTGGTTGATTGTTATTACAACTTACATTTCAAATTGAAATTTTATTTTATTTATGTATAACTTTTTTATTACACATATGTGGTTAAAACTTTACTACATTTGTGGGGGATTATACAGCTTACCGCAATAAAAAAGCGCTAAGAAATACGTGTTCGCTAATTCTTATTGCGGCCATGCGGTTACTAGAGAATACTTCATGGACTTATAGCGTACGTATACTGTATTTACTCGCATCTATATCTGTAATGAGATTAATTTTTAAAACTATCGGATCGAAACTTCAGCCTGGTAGTTGTTCTTACCTTGTTCTTAACTTGTGGGCAATCTCAGCCTGGGTGTTCTTTTTATGCTTTTTATCTCAGTTGCCGTTATGTTTTACTTACGTTACTTACGTAAAATGCAGGGCTAAAAAAATATCAAACCGTCTCGCAAGTTGCTGCGTTTGTCTATTTTTAGCTTTTGGTTTTAGGGCAAAAACTATATGATTAAATGATCAAGAGCTTTTACTAGGTGATTCGCTCAACATACGGTGTTGATTAAGATGAAGTATTTTGATTCGTCTAAAATGGGATGTTATAGATTCTAGAATTTTCTACCTCGAGAAGAATTTTGCTAAGCTCAATAAATGGAAGCATTAAACTACAAATACGGGGAACATATATATATTCTCATTAACTCCAACCAGCTCTCCCTTTACTTCCATTTCTGGTCACATGATCGTTGCACAAATATTTGTTTTCAAATTCATACAACAAATTACACTAATTATCTACAATAATTAGCCGACTAGACTCTGGTTAAGCAAATTTATGCATAAACAGTCTTATCACCCTTTACTTGACGCCCTTTTTCGCTTATAAAGCGAACAGTTTTACCTCTGCGTTTAAGGTCGCAATTCAGCAGGAACGCATGCGCAGATAAAAACTTACAGGGCAAAACAATAAATTTCTTTGTTTTTCTGCAATAGCTATCATTCAATCTAGATTAGTCAGGGCGTAACCCCGTCGGGGTTTGTGCCAAGGTAAAAGATGAGCGACCTCATCATTCTGGATTTAACTTCGGCGCGTTAATCTGTTAATAGAGGTGTAAAGTCCACACTCGTGGTACGATTGAAAATTTTTCATCAGCTTCTTGAACTCGAAGACATCTTGACATTATCATGCCGTGAGTATCTCTTTCTTTATGACAGGAAATAACAGACGTTTCAAAATGCCATCGGTTTTATTTTGTTCGCTTTATCGCGTAGGCGTGGTACTTTTAGAAGCAATTACACTTTTCAAAGCCAGCTTAGAAGCTTTCGAGTAAAATAAGAATTGATTAAACAAGGCTGGCGAGCGCAAAAAATAAAAAGGACTTGATAGTTCGGTCATTTTGCCCTAATGAACATATCCAGAAAATTTCTTGACAGATTTGACAAACACTACGAACAGAAAAACTAATCTTTTGATTCAAGCAAGCTCTTTGGTGTAATCTGTGTTTGCAAAGTGAAAGACTGTGTTACCAAGTAGCTTTATTTCGCTCAAAAGAAAAATTATTTTTTCGAAACCCACCTAAACTTTATGACAGATTTTAAAAGCAGCTGTCAAAATCCCTGAACTCACTACTCAAACATACTAAAACAAAAACATTCATCGGCAAGTCGCAGTGTTGTAGAAATTCATGTGCATGTTGTTGTTAGCTGACGGGATAACAAATCACGCAATTTAACAGATTAAAATTAAAAAGAATGAGAATTAACATTTTATCTTATAATTTTGCTCTATTTTCCGAACGAACACCTCGAAAAACTACTATTGTCACATTGCCTTGTTAAGTCAAAACTGCACGATCGAATTTACAAACAAAACTTAAAGTTAAGATTATTTTTAAAGAAATTGCAAATAATTTACAATTGATCCCGCCTTAATTAAATACTAAAAAAATGTTCATGTACATAAAATTTCCTGATCCAAATTGCTAATTCCATGCACAAGCTATAGGGGCAATCCGACCTTGCGTATCAGAATTGACAAAGCTTAAGGGGTGCTTGCAAAAATCAGCGGATGTTTTTCTTAGCTGTGACCTGAGGGGCATTTCGAACATCATTTGTTCTCCAGCTGTTATGATCATTTTTGTTCTCCAGCTGTTTTTTGAACAGTAGGACTCAGTTAATGAGACCTTTTCGAAAAACCTGTTTTTATCGCAAAAGGCCCATTTGCAAAGATTTCGACTTTGCCATCATTCATCATTCAGGAAGGTATACGTGTATTGAGTCAAGCATATATATTGTCCTACATAGAAAATGTTTTAAAATTTTAAATATGGATATGGCTGGTGCAGTCTAAAACTTTCTGATGACCGAACCGCAATGCAGACTACTCCAGAGACTTAAAGTTAAAGTTTTAGCCATATCCATTTCATTTTTTAAAAACATTTCTTACGTAGCTGTGGCACTAACCACCGAGCACTCTGATATGGCCGTGGAAGTCATCTTAACACGTGTATTTTGCCCTACATATATTTCTAATGCCTTTGTTAACTATTGTTTTACATAACTTTATAATTTTTGGTGAATTCAGTTAAAACTATCAAAATGAAAGTAAAATAAGACAGAGCATGCGCAGTAAAAAGAAAAAAAAAAGTTTGTTATGCCCGCGGTCGTAACAAGATAGCCCTGCATTCTCTCTGGCCATGAAAAAATTACATGGACAACAGTCCCTGTGCCATCTAGCCGAAGCTCATAACTTTTGGCAAAACTAACCAAAAATGCAAGATCAGTTAGGTAGCTAAAAGCTTTTATTTCATTAACTTTTAAAACCTGATAGAACCGTTCAGATGGACAATGGATTATCGTGATTATTGCTGACATTGTTGTTGTTGTTGATGAGACCATCGTTATTGTTGATCATAGGACCTACGGAGGAGGGAACAAGTGTCAACGATGCCAGAAAAGTGTCTACCACGCAGAAGATCGTGAATTAAGTGGCAAGCACTGGCACAAATCCTGTTTCAAATGCGCTACTTGTAAAAAGAGTTTAGACTCAACAAACGTAGCCGAACGCAAAGAAGCGGGAGAAGAAGAGATCTACTGTAAAAGTAATTGACAATTTTCATCCGACATCACAGCGGCCATGTTTGTGCCCATGACAGACAGTATTTTGATTATTTATTCTGTTTAGGACACCAACATGACCGCTTCGTCTTACGCCTTTGGGGAGAGAGTAAAAACCAAGAATACTTTAGGGGAATTCTAATAAAACATGTATAAATAAGGGCACATTAACAAACCATTGCCTCTTGTCAATGTTTCACCAATGGCCGTGGAAGCTTGACACCCTTGGCCAACACCTACACATTTGTTTCCCAGACTTTAGTAAGGCTTTTGATCTCAACACTTAACTTATGAAGCCGATTAATTTGGGCGTCCGTCGATCCATCCTCTTTTTTGTCTGACCGACAACAACGAGTAATACTGGACAAATCCATCTCTTAGTGGGCCAATGTCAATGCTTGTGTTCCTCAAGGCACAAAACTAGGAATCTCTGCGATCATTCCAGGAAACAAAGATTCTTCAATAAAGTCAGACTATATATTTCGCTGAGCACTCATCTTGTAAGATGGCGACCTGAAAAGGCTGAGTGCCTAGCGAAATATATCGAGTAAGCCATTATACATATACACTGATTTTTAGTTAATTCCAAAGATACAGATTTTTTAACTCCTTCATAATCTTGAAGTTTTATCCTCAGTGCGTAAAAAGACGAAAAGATGTCTTAAGAAAATCGAGCAGTATTTATATTATTATTATTATTATAACTATTATTATTCTTACTATTATTATCCTTAATATCTTAATTCAATCTCTAAATCACCAGCTTGTTACGGCAAGAAGTTTGGTCCAGCAGGTTATGGTTTTGGTCAGGGCGCCGGAACAATGGCGTACACCCAGAATTATGATGCATAGCTCGCGAAGGTAATTCAACATGGCAGAGATACGACAAACAAACTATACAGTTTTACAGAATAACGTCTTTAAACGCCATTAAAGTTTGTAATTGAGCGATTTCAGTAAAAAGTTTCTAACAACTGTATGGTGTCCACTGATAATCGACCTCAACAGGGATTTTTTAGGGGATGGGGGGAGGGGGGGGCAGAAGAGGGATAAGGGATAGTGCTGTGGAACAACGGCAAAGAATAAAAATAAGAGTTCGAGTAAGCGGCTGTTTTCTAGGAAGAGGCAAAGTGTTAATCGAATGGGCCGCCATGTTTAACGCGTGTGCAAAAGAAAGACGTAGGGAGAGGAAGGATAGAAACTCTCTCCCCAGGCTTTTTCTAGCGCTTTCAAGTCTCAAGGCAGCTTGCTCGATTAACACTTGTCTCCCCTAAAAAACAGCCGCTATGCAGGCTACGAGGAATAGGGAAAAGGAGAGAGGCGGCAGTTGGGAAGGTAGAGGACTTAGGATACAGGGGGTCGTAGTTGGAATCCTGTCGTTGCACTCTTTTTTGTCAATT
>JAOBRD020830532.1:0-30007 GCA_027575215.2 Hydrozoanthus sils
CTTTGTCGTATGAAGTCGAAAACAACCACGAGTACTGCTGAAATGATAAGTATTAACTGAAGCCAGTTCCAAATTTCAGTAAAGTAGGACAAACGTTGTCGATAACACTTAATCGCTTCAACAATCAAGTAACCGATAACCATAATGAGAAATATTAACTGGCACATGAGTACAAATTCATATGCACCCTCGTCAGTGCTGAACAGTGATAGAGGCTCGATTCGGGTTTTGATAGTGGACCCTCCTGTGGGAAGAATCTCGTAGAAATAGGTTACAGCTGCTGCCAGGTTCAAGTTGGTGTTGAAAATGGTAAACTCTAAAATAACCGCTCTGGTCTGTCGATCTATCCACCCATTTTGTTCAAGGTCGTTTAGAACTCGATTAGCAGTTTTCTCGTTGTACCCCAGCTTCGCGACATAACCTCCTCCGCCGTACATTGCATGAGTCCCAATAACTGGTAGTGTTCCCAGTTCCTCGGATGTAGCATACCTCCATGGTTTGGGACAGATAGAAAGAACTTGGGGCCAAGTCATGTTTCGAGGAAGTGGTTTCCACTGAGGAAGATGCATTGGAACTTCGTATTCTTCTCCTGACGAATAGAAAGCGTAGCACGTTGGCATCCCAGCTATCAGCCAACCGCATGGAACTAGAACCAAAGGCAATTAAGCAAAATCAATGTTCAGAAATCTTTGTATTGTAGAAGAGAAGAAGAAACTAAACACCCAGGTTCTATGTAACATAATAAAATGATATAATTTTGTATGAAAAAATCAGAAAATATTTAAAAATGGTCATATATCAAGCATTTAATTCAACATTAAATAATGATATCACCGTTTAGGAAACATTTTTGAGTTCTCGAAAACATTTGCTTAATGTAATCGTTTTCGTTGTTCTAGTCGATGAAAGATATAGAGGGGTAACAATCTATATGCCCAAAATCGTCGGGTAAAGTACCAGTTGAAAAGTTTCAGCTGTATGTTAAAGTGACAAACATAAACGATTGATTATTGTTGACAATATAGCAGTTGGTTTGATATCTCACAGGTTTGGGATCAAGTAAAATCTGTTTTTTTCACTGCGTTTTTTAGTAAGTTAATAATTGGATCTTTCGAAGGTACTGCTCTCTTGAACTTTTGTTGAAGTCTTGAAAGAACGAAGAGTCGAGACAGTGAACCCCCTTACACTCCCCTTCAACTTTATTACAAACGTTTAGAGGCTACATTAAAGAAGCCCGAACAGAACAGGCGAAACATCTGCATTAAAGCGCACAAGTATTGTATGTAAGAAGTTCGCTTTCCATTTTTCGTTTATTCCGGGCTATAATTTGTGAAAAAAAATGAAATAAACTAAATGAGAGCCGTTATGACTCAAATAATGACTGAACCTTTTTTAGACCGTAACTGCCTGAGTCTTGGCATGCCAATAATAATGGATCTTTTATTTCCTATGAACTCTTCAGTCTGCTCTGCCTCCCCATTGTACCATTTGCCGGCGTAAACGTTTGGAAAAAAAGTAGATTTAAGCCACGACCAGTAGCTGTTGATGGTTGATACCTGTCGAAATACACGAAAATAGTTATGGAAGAAACTATGTTTCACCTATCAGCTATATATGTTTATGAAAGCTTTTTCTGGGAAGAACACATCAAGCGATCGGGCCTACACTAAAGCAGCTTTGGTTTTTTCCCCTTTTTAATATTTTTGTTGTTTTTACCTAGGTCATTGTACATATAACCACATACTTCATGTATTCCTTGTCTCTGATTATGTCATATGCCGACGAAAGCTGACCTCGTGTTCTTATACCAAGTTACTTGAAACGTTTTTAAGAGACTTTTTTTAGAGGCAGTTTAGATTCAAATATAGGTTTCGCTCTTGATTTACTTATCGATACCACAATGCAAGTAAGTAAGGAAATGGTATTTAAAATGAAAATGGATTGTTAGTAGAGAAAATTTCGGGCACAATCGAAGTCGCCCACGGCCCCACGAAGTAAGTTCTTGCAACCTCAACCCTAGACTCTCATTCTTCTGAGAAATTGCAGTAACTACCTCTAAAATAAAATTACATAGTTAACTGCAGAAATTTTTGGTCAGCCGTTGAAAAAGTTTTTTGTAAATAGAAACCTTTGTTAGTGATTAAAACGGCAATGTTGTTCTTTTCATCTTCAACAGAAGTTTCTATGAACGCTGTACTTGTGTAACTGGCTAAGGCTATTTAAAATTGCTAGGAGAGTTTAGCTTTTCTGCATGTCGCACTGTTAAATAAGACAGAGAATGCTAAACTCTCATTCAAGGAAAAATTAACAGGTAAAATATTTGATTACTAACACTTTCGAAGCCACCGAATTCCGCATCAACTGATTGGTACAAATGATATCGATTTTGATCCATGTTACCGAAGCAAACAGCTATTAGGACAGCTAAGAACACCAGGAAAATTGTAACTTCTCGTACAACAGCGTAAAATCTTAGTCGCTTTCTCTTCTCCTCCTTGTACCATTCCAATTCTTCGGCATCTGGGGCGTCTTTGTCATAAAATAGGTCATCTTCGTTCTCCATGTCTTCCTCTAGAGTCTGTGTTTTGTTATCTTTTCGTGACTTACCAGCTTTACCTTTAGCCTTTGTAAGAGCAAATGCCATCAAGAATGCAGTAACCACGACCTTTACTGGCTGAATTGCCAGGATGTCTTGCGTCATCGAAAGTAACATACAAGTTAGCCACTCGTTAGCTTTCTCTTTACCCCACATCAGACTGTAGAAGAACGTAAATGTTGCTGACGTCATGCTTACGCCAAAGCACAAGAACCAAGCGAGATACACGCAAAAGTGAGGAAGGCGCTTGCGATCAGCGGTTTTGTCTTCGGGTTGATTGCTATAAGAAGATATTCGTTTTCTTGACTGTTTGCTTTTTGAATTCTGAAAAAGCCAAATAATGAAAATGTTAATTGGGGCCACGACCATACAGCTCTGAAAACCAACAATAATCTGCCTTAAAGAGATCTTTAATGGACCAATCCTGATAGTGTTTTCTTCTTCGCCATCAACATTGTAAAACATTGCGTTGGCTATCATAGCACTTAGGGCAATGTTCACACAGCATGTTACGCGCTGGACTCGTGTGAAAGAGTTTCCTGGTCTTTTTGTTGCGGCTGACAGCCATAAATGCCCATCATAAAGAGAGTTTGAAGCTCTCGAACGAAAAGCACTCTGAAAGTCCCCGTTACTATTTTGCCTGTCACTTGTGATATTTCTCTCAATTTTGCAGTCATCTCGGTCGACAGCCAACCATTTGTAGCAGGTAAACCTCCACTCTTTTCCACTGTCTTTGTCTCGCACAAGAATGTACTCGAGGAACCATTCTGGACTATCTCCCGTATTATTGTGGCGGACATTGATGTACTTTAACTCTCCCAAGTTATCAGCCAATGAAATTACGAAATTATCGACATTTCCTCGTGCCAGAAACGTTCTTTCAGGTTTCATGTTATGCTGCAAAAAGAAAAGTGTCTGGGGTTAGGTAATAACGTTCATTTGTAAACACCAACAGGGAACAAGGAAATATATGTTGAATATGACAAAACATAGATTTCATCATTTACTTAGAATGTAAAGCGGTTTTATCGCTCATCAAATATGGGTACAAAGGACATAACAGTATATGATTGGGTGTTGACTCACTAACCTAACGAGAAAAACACTAAATAAGTTACAGCCCCTATTCTTTATTTAACGGAAACAAAGAAATGGGTGATATCTGTGTTTTACTACCTGTATTGTAAAAGGCCCGCTGTTTCCAAGGGAGCCAAAAACTACCATGGTTATTTTTGCTGTTGTCCCACTACTGGGGTTGATACCAGTACTAACTATGATGTCGTAAGTGCTACTTTCTGAGTCATTTTCACTCATCAGCCATATAGGTGGACCAATCTGTTGAATACATGAAGAGCAACAAAGTGTGTTACTTAGCTAGCATTAACAATTTGCTTAGGAGTTGGTTTTACAAAACGGTTACGCATTACCTTAGTGTTTACTTTTAGGCCTCTTTGTAGAAAAAGAAAACAACAAAGGCAGTGTTTACGGCTAGAAAGGATACGCGTGTCGAGAAACTATAGAAAATAATTTCGTATAGGCTAAAATCTAGCATTTACCAGAGACAATAGTTTTTCTATGTACCGAGACTGATTGTCCAGAAAACTTGAGATGGTGCAAAAAAAGGGCAATGTTCACAATTTTTCTAACACCTAGCATTACGGAAGCATTTGTTCGCTCGAGTCTCACCACCCTGGCAGACAGGAGAAAATCCCTTTGTTGTAACTACATTAGTATAATGCCTGAGAACTGCCACTCGATAAACTTTCTTTTACCAAATTTTGAAAACCAGACATCAAACTACAACTTAAGAGCTGAAAGACATGTAGGATATTGTACGGTTACAGATCATTCTACAAGACTCAATTTTTTTTTACTGTTAACAAATTGTATACTTAATTTAATTTTCTATAAAAGAAGATCTTTGTTGTCGACAGGGAACTGGAATGCAGTTACAGCTATCTTCTGTTATGATGTGATCATTGCAATGGTTTAATGAGCTCATCAATGCCTCAGATATCGTGAAGTGATTTGTACCACGGAGTACACGAAAACGACCAAGTTCCAGCAAGACAGTTTCATAGCTCCGTAGCTGTAGCACTGCAGCAACAACTGTTGCGGCGACGGCTTCCATTCTCATCCATTCAATTTCTTTAATTTCTTACTGAATTCAGTGACAAAAAAAATAACTTCCAACTTTAAAAAAAGGGACGCATGAATCTGCCGAAAAATGTTTGCACTAAAAGAAGTACCGTAACTAAAATGTGCTATTTTCTATTCAATTCCTGAAAATAAGGTATTCGCCTTACAAACCACTCCAGTCTTTTTTATAACAGACACAACCAATCTTTACCTTCTGCCGGTCATTTTTGTCGGCCCTCCTTGCTACAACAACTGCAAGGATGTACAGAAGAAAGAAACAAATTATTGTTGCTAACACAGCCACATTTCCCGTTATACTTAGTTGTGACATTGCCAAGAACACTTTGTCGAAATCGATTGGATTCGGGGCTACAACAACTCCTCCTCCAAATGACGTCAGATGGTTACAGAGACACTGTAAAGTGTTACCAGTGATATTTTTGCCAGCCTTTAAAAAAAAGAACGCAGTTTAACTTATAACGTAGCATATTAATGAAAAAAGTGTTATGTAACTACCGATTCCAAAGTCGAGTTCCAAAAAGCGGTTACCAAGTTCCACTAGACTGAAAGAAGGTACGATGACCTGCAGTTTCAAAACTCATGCAAAGTAAACTGAGAAGGCACTAGATTGATTAAAAAGATTGTCAATTCTCGTAGTTGTTTGGCATATGTTTTGTTTTATATACTTTATTAACAATGACAAGAAATTAACTTCGCGTTTTCGAAATCTTCTCTTGATTTCATAAGAGTGGGTTCAAAACGTTAGAGTCAGCTGTTTCATAGGAAATTATAAGCATAGGTGTTTGGCATGCATGCATTTGGTAGAAAACCGAATTATAATTAGCAAGGGAACAGAACGCTTTTCATGATACTACCTTGTCTAAAGTGCTAGATACTTAAAGAACTGTTGCAAAAAAACCAACTAAAAACATTTCAAGCAATCATATTTTGTGGCTCACAAGGATTTCCTCTTAAACAGTAAGTGAAAACACAAGACCTTTTTTCCTAAATATGGAGTTAAATATATAAACTATACAGAACTGACCTTGCTGTATCTGTAAAAAATGTAACGTATAAAAGTTTTGTGGCATTTTCTTACCTTAAAGAACTAAAAACAAGCCACCTTAAAAAATGCATTTTTAATGTGGTCCCTTAAAAGTATTAAAAAGCATTTTGGGAAAATCCATTGAAATGACCATTTTTTAAGTGCTATGTAAAATGGTTTATATCCCCAAGCGCACTGAAAAACTTGCATTTAGGAACATTTAGCGAGTATACCGTTGTTTTTTTGCCTAATAAAATTATCTTTTTCTCGCATTCTTTACTTGTAACTTCTTTACTGCAAATATTTAATGGAGCAACTTTGAGAGTAAAAAGAAATCCGATCCGCTGTTTAGTGGGAAAAGGTGAAATTTGGTCTCTTAAAAGACAGCATGAGCAGCCGCATTATAAGCCATCTAGAGCCTCTAGACCTAGCATGTTTGGTAAACCACAACACATTTGTTTATCTAAAACAGTTTGAAATCTGGGAATAAATATCTCTTTTTTTATTTCACCTGTAAAAAGCATTTCCTTTATTTTTTTTAGTTTTGTTACAGGACAGTGATTAAAGCAAACTGAATAATTGAAATTGAAACAAAAAGAAAGGATATTTTGAAAGAAATTACCCTCTTTTTAATCCAATCAGGCCAAAACAAACTGAATACCTACCTTTTTATTACTTCATGCTATCAGTTCGATTCCACTGTTTAGAACTTCCTTACCTTGCACCCTTCTGAAGTCCACTTTTGCTTTGTTGTTGACCAGTACATGCAGTTTTGTTTATCAATATCAATTGTGTAATTAACATCAGTTCGTGGATCATATTGTGGTATGAGGGTTTTGTTAAGAAACATGGCAGGGGTTGGCGGAGGATCTTTATCTTCCACGCATGCTCGCTTCTGCCTCAGATGACCAAAACAGGATCTCCTAGACCTTTTTAGCACTTCAGTCTTGTTCGGTGAGCGCAAAACTCCGATGTAGTACAAACCAGTATTGTTAATAACGTCATCACCGAGAAACAGAGTATACGGGTTTGAGCTGCAGTTAGCAGGTAGTCCGTTTGACCGTGTGAATCCGTTTAGTTTACAAGTCGATAGATCTGGTAAATGGAACTTGCTATCATAGTCATCAATCTTTGGACGTTGGCCGAATTTGAGAAACAACTCGATGCCGACGGAACCGTTCTCAGGAAGAATAGTTACGAAGACGGAAGTTCCTGGTTTCTCGATAGAGAGAATGTGAACGTGTAAAGTTCCGGGCTTCATGAAATGGCGGTCGGTTTCATTTGATGATAAAGCGTTTGACGGCTTAGTGATTAAAGGCATTTTAATTTTTATTGGGTTCGACAATCCAGAAACAGCAACTCCTTTGATGTCGAAGCTGACAACACCGGAAGTGACGTCAGTAGCACTATCGTCCCATGTGTACGGGTTGGATGCGAATGCCTTTAACTATGGATAAGTAATGAGAGATATGAAATTAATACAAAGCAGGTAAAAGGAAAAAAAATATGAAGACAGTTATCGAGCCTGATACTTTAAGAATGACCTGAAGTGAAAATCTTATCAATACAGAGAGAACCCTTTTTTTTAAATAAACTTTATTAAAAATCAAAATAAATTACATATTTTCAGAACAAAATAAACATAGCACTGAACACAAACATTGACTTTTCATAAACATCTAAACACCAGCAAAGACAAAATGGTCCATTTACCATGTGGGATGAAACGATTCATGCAAAGATTTGTAAAGTATGGAGCTGAGACAATAACTTTGAGAATTCTGGGTTTTTGTTTTGTTGGTATTTTGAAATGAAGTAGTTTTTAAAACAGATAAATACACAGAAATGTGGCCCCTGTGGCTGAATTGTGTTTACTCAAATGGTAACCGAATAAGGGTTTTAATAATTTCCATTTCTTTTCCATTTCTGTTGTTGGTAATATTTATTGTATATATACAGACGAAAACAGTTATTAATTTTTTATAATCTTCAAAAAGCATAGCTTGAACGAATCAAGAGAAAGAGAAAAAATAGAACGTTCCTGTATTTGAGCTTTAAAGTCTTAACTCTAAAACCTTTTTTATGAAATCTTTGCTTTGCCAATGGAGTTACTGGTTTTATCAGAACAAAAAATAGCGGCTCCATTAAAAATGCCACACCGAAACAGTGACTAGAGGTACAAACGAACTTTTTGCAAGTTACGCAAGCTGCTGCTAAGATGGTAAAACAATGAATAAGGACATTTTTTTCAAGTTTATTAGCATAAAGCTAGTAACTTTCATTTTGAAAGCTTCGCGCCCTTTTTCAGGTTTTCTTAATTTCTTTTTGGATTTGACGTGTGCTCAGAATGTTATAACATTTTAAAGCATGAACTTAATAATACAAAACGAACTAGTCACTACTTACCACAATATTTAGCGGAGACTTGCCAGCTAGCTTGGCAATCTCGCCCCCTTGAGGCAGAGTGATCCCAGAGTTACCTGACCCAATCTGCATACTGTCGAGGACTTCTGGAAGCGCTTTAACTGCAACCACAGTAGTTTCCCCGAATTGTGATGAAAAGCTTTTTTCACCAGCTACCATGTCCGATAAAACGCCAACTGTAATCGAGTCCACTTCATTTTGAATATCATCGAATGACTTTCTTTGTAACTGAAACATTTTTTAGCAGTGTCAGTGCGCTGCGGTGACTAAGGTATTTTTTGTGATTTTGATGAACAATTTCTACCCTGTATAACAGTTAGCCTTTTAAATTAAAACAAATTTCATTTACCTCCCGGGAGACATTTAAACCGAGCGGCTGCTGTACTCTGCCTGCAATAATGTTCCTAATGACGGATACAATATTCTGCTCTGCAATCTTGATGTAAGTGGCTTGGAATAGAATGTTTTTATCCCTGAAATCCGCAAGACGAGGTGTCATCTTTTGAAGCATGTCCATGGCTTTGTTCTAGACAAAGTCAAAAAATGGATAAGTTATCTAGTTGACCTTCACTTGGAAAGGCTGACTGTTTTTATTTCAGAAAAAAAGGAGACACTGATTTGTTGAATCTCCAAGAATTGTCGAAATGTGAGGTTTGTTGTGATAAAACACGTTTAAGAACTTCTAAGATTGTAAGTTAAATCTTGTAGTTTTTAATTATCTCTGCCTTTAAAGGTATTCACCATCCCTTAGTTTAGTTGTTACTACAAATGGCTTGAATAAACTACTATAGTCATTATTGTTATTGGTGTAGTATAGGTCTGTTTTTTACAACGTTTAAACACTTTTGGTAGTTATTAAAGGCAGCAAACATTTTCGATCATATTGATCATCATAACCTAACATACTTTTTATCCGATTTATGATATTGGCGAAGATGACTCATATCATTATTATTGTTATTAAAATTAATATAATTGCTTTTATTTTCATTATTATTATTATTATTATTATTATTATTATTATTATCACCATTAATGGCCTTCAAAACAGAGCCAAGATTAAAAGTTTTCCCCCGATCCCCTAAGGAAAAACACCTTATAATGGTGCTCATACTGTTTCTAAGAGAGTCGCTAGGAAACTAAACACTCAGGCAGACAAAGAGACAGACAGATAAACAACAACATAAAAAACATGGTTTTTGAGGCAACAGTTGGGACAATGTTAGACGGGAACGTTGTTAATTGCTGGCCACAGTATTTGAAACATGAGCACTTTTGTTTGATATTGTTGCTTTAATGTTTTGATAAAAATATGCAAAACTGTTTCAAGTTTATCCTTAATGAGTTCCTTCCTTTCGAAATTTTCTTAGACTGCCCAACTCCAATTGCTGTTATAGTGCAGATAAGGAGAATGGAGTTGTCTAGTATAAACAACAAACAAGGTTCATGGCCACTTACCTTCAATGCTTCCGAGAGCTCATCTGAAGCTTCTGTCACCAGCGACAACACGGAAGATGCCATAATCAAATCACGAAGGTTTTTTGTTTCTATACTGCTAACTTTATCCAGAATTAAACTCTTGATCTATAAAATGTAATTCCAGGATGTCAGTCAAACTTATTCAACGGAAATCAAATCGATAAATTGGTAAGCAATTTGACATCAGATAACAGTGACTTGAATCATAAAAGCAGTGGTATTATCAGTCATGACTATTAACCTAGTATAGCGCCCATGGTTTTTACCTTTTATTCTTTAGACTTTTTAAATTAAAACAACTGATGTATTAATTTTAGAGTCATTATTTTTAAACGTTTAAAAAGACTCTTTATTTTGTTTCGGATTTCGTAAACGTTCAATGTTACAGTGTTTTAAAAGGTGTTAATCTGTATAGTTCATGGCTCGTTGTTTTCTCCATGATTTGGTAACTTGTATTTTTTTTCAATATATTTGCAAACGTAAAACAAAAATATTTCGTAACGCCCATTATCTTTTCAGTGCTCTGGGGCAATCTGTTCGTAAACTGTTTGACGATTACCCGGTAATGCTTTGCAAAAATACAAGTTCACAAATCATGTTTTTTGAAAAAGGATTTATTGACTTGGCTTCTGAAACTCAAAGCCAAGCGAATTAACTCGATCACTGTTATTACAAGCTACCAAATACTGTAGGGGGGAATTTCTAATGTAAGATACTCTGTCATATTATGGGCATGACAGGACGAGTTCAGATATACGATCTATTGAACAAGTTTTGAAGACGGGAGTTGGATTTTGGTTCGCCCGCTTTAAATTGTATATTAATCTTTCTCTTCTCTTGTGGTGTTCACTATGAGTTTTTGACTAACTGTCCAGTCTAAAGGGCTGAGACAAAGGACTTTGCATAAGAATCTTGATAATCACATACTGAAGGAGTTCATTTGGATTTGTACGAAGCAGTTTTAATATACAAAAGGTTGTTGAAGTACAAAAGACTGGAATAAAGTGGACTTGTGAAGTAGAGTGATAGAAGTGGAGTAGATCTTCGAACGGAGTGGCGGATTAAAAAGAAGTCATAAAGTCGAATGAAGTGGATTGAAATGAAACAAAGTGTAGTAGTTTGTTGGTGAAATAGGGTAGATTTTATTATTGCTTAATTGATTGAAATGGTTTTTTGGTAGACTTGAGTGTTGAGACGGAGTGAGATGGGAATAGTCGATATAAATTTACGGACGTTAAAAGTTTGAGAGGAATAATAAAATGAAGTCGAGTGATTGGAATAAAGTTGAGTAGGTTGGTGGATGGGTTTGAAAGGTTGGAAGCGAAGAGAAGCAAAAGAAAGACATGATGTGAAGCAGGAATTAAAAGAGTGACATGGTTAAGAAAGCAAAGTTTACTGATCAAAAATAATGTAGATATAATTCTTACAAAATACTACCTCCTTTCTGTCGGCTTTAGCTAATGCATCAACGCCAACTTGTCTTATTGAAACTAAGACGTTAATCGCCGTTTGAAATGCAGTGAAGTGTTGACCGATGCCAATTAGACGACTCAACTCACTATCACTTCCCACCAGGTTTTGAAGTTTGGAAGTTAAATTTGCAGTGCTGTTATCAAATGGTGGCACGACCTATCATAAACAATACAAAAGATGTCGATTCATGAGAAAAATCAAAGACCGGCCATGAACAACTGTTTGAAATTAGGGAAACAAAGAGTTATCTCTATTTTACAATCGTTATTAAAAATGTAGCAAGAACAGCGTACTAAAGGTTAGGGCGCTTTTCCTAAACGATGTACAGCCTCAGGCCACATGAAAACCTAAAACAGGGAAAGGACTTTTTTTTTTAGAAACAAAGTTATAATTTACTGTAGCTTTTGCTTTACAATGATGAGAAAACGAAGAAAGACAAACCAAGTTTCCTCTAAAAAGATGTTTGCCACGAATTAAGACAATATCACTGATCATACATCTTGAATATCGAGCAGATCGATGTTCTAGTTTGCAGCGCCAGAACTTTAGGAGTGTTGCACATGAACACTAATGAAATAGAAACAGCCAGTAAAATATTGCCGAGGCTTAACTAAGCCTGTACTGGACCATAAGAATAGTAGGAGCTTGGATGTTAGCAGCCATGGACAGCTGCTTGGGCTATGTTGGGCTTCATCAGCATGGCATATAATTAACAAAGAGGCTCGAACTCCCACAGAAGTACATAATTGCGAATTCATCATCAATTTACATATCCAGCCAGATCCCTCGATTAGTACGTTTATATTCTTGTTAGATGAACTGTTGTACTTGGTTGATGATTAATCTTTATTTTCGCTCGCAAATCAGTCTTTGTGTGCAGTGAGAGGAATACAGCATACCTGAAGAAAAAGCTCCTCCTGTGTAGTAACCCCCTGGTAGTTGGAAATCATAGCTGTTACATTTAAGGTGTGATTTGTTTCAGGGCTCCCAGTAGGTAAAGTAACCAAACCGTATAGCTTGTAACCATAGGACAGGAAGGAGTACAAGCCGTTCCCTAGCGACGCGAGAAACTCGTACGTGAGTGGTTGATGAATATCGGTCCAGTTTTCACAAGCGAGACGAAAATTCACGTCAAGGCTTTTACCATAAGTCGGTTCTACAGAGCATTTCCCTCCAGACGGAGCTGAAGAAACGCTAAACTTGTAGCTTGCAGAGCCTTTGGCTAATGTGTCTTTGACGTTCCACGCCTCCAATGTAAGTCGATACCTTTAAAAGTGTCAACGTTTTAAAAATGTGTTGAAGTTTGCTAGGTGGCTATTTTAGGTACTTTTCAGAAAACAACAGCCTTTTTAAATTCACAAATAAATGTGATTATAATTGAGTGATCGTCAAGTCAAGTGGTAGTCGAAAGCCACTTTCATACCAAACTAATGGTTCGCAAGTTGAAAAAAACAAGAACAACGCATTTTGTAAGATTGAAGACAATCCAAAACAATGCAGTTGAAACTGTTTTTCAGTTGTAGTTGTGTTTTCTCCACTTTTTTAATAAAATTTCCTATGGTAGCGATAAATTTAGTAAGAAAGAATGACTAAAAGCACGTGTTTTCCTGTTCCTTTCTTCCTGCGGCCTCTTAATACTATCCAAAAATTTGTTTACCTTTTATTTTGCTGCAACGAACCACTCTCAAGAACGATATTTTCTGAAGTCACGCTAGTTGTTGTCAATAGTTCAAGGTTTGCTACCACTGACCACTTCGACTCTATGCTCTCATAGAGTACCCACTGATACACAATTTGTCCGTTGCAGGGATTGTTAGAACATTTTGATGTCAGGCGTAGCTTCTCTGAAGGATTTATATATCGGTCACAGTTGCTGAAACAGCTGTGGAGATAAGTTACCATTACAATGCGAGAAGTCACAAAAAATGACAAAGAAGGTCAAACTAAACTAGGAGCTATTACAAAAGACTAAAAACATTGGCACACCTAAGATGCTCATACTTCTTCAAAAATCAGAAATACTATAGCTATTATTATATCCAGAACGCCCTTCACTTTGTTCAAGCTTCAGAGAACCAAAAAGAGCCGGTTTAGTCCACCAAAGAAACTCTTTTGGTGTTCTCATAACAGAAAACTGAAAAGAGGATGGCCTCGCCAGGATACCCTTTTTGGTATTCTCGTATCAGAACACGCACATAATAAAGAATAGCCCATCCAGGATGATCTTACAATATTTTCATACCTGTAGATTAAAAAGAAGACACCCACTGTTTTACTGTCAGCAGACTGAAGAGAGCATGCCCTACCCTCAATACCTTTACGTTGTTCTATCTCGGATGAACAAAAAGAGGATAGCTGACCCAGAAAACTCTGTCCGTGTTCTCATACCAGAAGACTATAAAGAGAGTGCCCTAGCCAAGAAGACCTCTGTTGTGTTAAAAGAGGATAGAAGATCCAGAAAAACACTTTCGGTGTTCTCATACCAGAAGAATAAAAAAAGAGTGCAAAGCCATGAATCTCTCTTTTATGCTGAAAGAGGATAGGTGATCCATGAAAATCTTTCGGTATTCTCAAACCAGAAGGCTATAAAGAGAGTGCCCTAGCCAGGAAGCCCTTTATTGTCTTTCCAGATAAAGAGACTGAAAAGAGGTTTGCTTGCCTGGGATACCCCTACCATATCCCATGGCCTACGGAGACAACCTTTATAACGTGCATGTGCCAGATGATATACAAAATACACAGGATATAAATACGATGTTTCTGTATCATAAAACTGAAATGGCTGACAGAAAACCTAGGTTCCCCTCCAAGAAGTAATAAAAGAGGAATTTTACCCAAGGTTGCTTTCTGAACCATAGCGAATGCCTAAATATCCTATTCACTAGGCCTTACTCTAATCTATATATGTTGTGTTTAACCTATTAACTGCCCTGGGTACATAGCTTTATAGCGGGCTTCTCATGAAACACATACCCCATCTATCAGATTGACAATGAAAAGAAAAAAGAAAGGAAAATACTTTTTCAGGACAGCTAGCCTATGAATTTGCACAAAATGATTTAGTGTTTAGAGGGTTTTAAAACAAAGACAAAAATATTGCGTATCAAAAAAGAAACATTTACCGTTTATACGTATTTAATTCAAAGTACACTACGTCAATTTGTAATTCACACTATAAGCAGCGTAGCTAACCTTATTGATAAATGTGGTCGCTCTCCATTTACAAGTTGAATATCTTGTTCATACACGTCCCTGAACATTGCATTGTTAACAACAAGCCTAAACGTGTATGTTACACCTACAGTCATCTTTTCAGGATCCACTTCCAAAACTCTTTCGTTTTGCTTCAATCGCCCGATGCCAGTGCCAAAACATCCACTTCCGCTAGTAACCTGGCCTTGTTGGGGAACAGGAATAGTCTGATGATCGACTTTGTTTCCAAAACTTTCATTTTGTTTCTTGCAATACCAATTGAACTTCATTCCAGAGTAGATACCTTGTCCGTTATCCTTATCGAACGACGGTGAAGCGTCCAGAATAAGTATTGATATTCTACCTCGAACTACCTCTTGACCACCATCGATTCGGGCAACGAGTCCAGATGGAACAATATCAAAAAATCCAAAGTCATACTTTATTCTACCATTGAACATAACGTTCAATTTGACTAAATACGTTCCGGGTAGAAGAGATCGCCTTTCCATTGCCCATCTCGATTCCCGGCTCACCACAGTATAGGACTGATTGAACCTCATTGTCTGGTCGTCCTGCAAATATATCTTCCACTCAAATGTAGCCTCGGAGCAATCTGCTGTCGTAAACAGTGTTTCAAAAATGTGCGAATCTGCCAGCTTTACAACTGTTGCATTTTTGGGGTCTTTCCCAATTTGTTGAATGGCAACAGGTTTGTCCATACAGGGAACTTTTGACAAAAAGAACAACACTTGTAAAATCCACATGATGGAATCGGCTGTATAAGGACATATTGCTAGTATATTGTCGTCAAAAGTTATCAGGGACCGCGGAGTAAACTTGCCATTGGTGGGGCTAAGCTCACGCGTAGCGAAACATTTTGAAATTTCGAACTTCTAAGATCACCGGAAATGCGTTTTTTCTGTCAATCCAAATAAAATTTTATCTATTTATCTTACCGGGCATAGTTACATTTTTTAACATAGTCCGTCAAAAGACAAATTCGCTGAAGGAATCGATATTTCTAAGGTCTGTTTATTACAAGAAGTACATTCTCCGCACAATTATTGGTGGGGCTATAGCCCACCCAGACCCATAGCTCTGCGGTCCCTGGCTATACAGAATACCGATAAACTTTTATCGCTTTGTGCATGTGTATTGATTGATTGGTTGGTTGGAAGTCGGGTTATTGATCACGTGAATGGTTAGTCGATCGATAAATGGTTGATTGTTTGAATGTTCAGTAACGGAAGTAAAAACTCTTGATATCATTTACAGCTATCAACTTTCGACAAGCAATATGTTTCACGTTTAGCTACGATCAAACTCTACACAGTGTTAGAATAAGAGGGATTACTGTACATACGGAAAGGCTAAGGTTCCAGGTATTAAACAAATGATATCCTTTCGTTGAGCATACGTAATGAAATTAAGAGAAAGCATAGTTTTCTTAAGGTTATGGTACAGTTTGAATAAGTAAAATATATCAATATTTAGCTTTTGCGGGAAAACTATCGGCAACAAGAATATCTTTCAGGCAAAAAAATTGTTTCGACAGCATGAATAGTTCTTGAAATATGTAAAATCGAAATTCCTTACCGGAAGTAAAATAGAGTGCGAACCTTTTTTTAAATGTGTTTTTCTCGAAACAACTTTTTGCACCAAACAAAGCTGTATAAAAGGTTCCAAATCAAGCAAGTTTTTGTTCTATTCTTGCCAAATTTGACACAGCGGTGGTATGATATCTGAGCTTCAAAACAGTGTCAGAAAATTGTAAAACTCGGATTTTTTTATCGGATGATTGTCAGAAAAACTCCTTAGCAAGTAATAAACTCCAAGAATCAGCTACCAAGTTTATCAAAAATCGCTGACACCGTTTGGCAATCAATCTGTCAAGAGGAAAAAGTGATAACAGTGGATAGTTTATCTCACAACCGAACGGACTTGGAACTTAGCGAAGAAAACATTTTGTCACTCACCAACAATGTAGCTGATAGAGAAAATAATAAAAATGTGGTTTACATCATAATTTAGAGAATTTATTAGCTTTCAAATTAAAGAGTTTGGGAATGATAAGTGAAAACATCTCTCAAACTGTACCGGAACCTTCAATAGCTTTTCCCTAGCACTATTTGGCTGTACAGTTTTCCCTCTCAATTTTATTCCTTTACGGACAATATAATACAGTTATCTGCTAGTGAGATCCGTTAAGCTTTTCATTTTGTTGCGTTGTAATTGTGTATGAATCAAACAGGCAAATCGTGCAAATTAACAATATAAATTCTCAATCGAAAAAATTTCTAGACCGGTATTGTGTGATGAGTTTAGCATTTCGTCTGCTGTTAACCAAACATGTTAAGTAAACAAACATACCCTTGCATGGACACACTCTTCGAACAACTTTGGTTACAGGCTTGGAATCACAGTCTAATGTCTCAGGTATGTTTCTAAACCCATTACAGAGGTTTTTAGTTGTTTTATACGATGGGTGTATGATGGCTTGGTACGTTTCACCACGAGGAAACAGTTTACAGAAATGCAAACCCACTAAGCCAAAAACAAATTTAGCTTCGTCTGGAGGTAAACGATGTCCGGTTGCTGCACAAGTGCGGTTCACCTCCACACAGGCTGAGGTGCAACTTTGTGAAAATTTTGCCAAGTGGTACACAATATCTGTTTAAAAAAGGATTAGTGTTTTTTGTATACTTTTATCTTTTACTGTCTGTCAATCTCTGTTTTTGTCTCCGTCAGACTCTGTCTGTCTGTCTCCATCAGTCTGTGTCTCTGTGCGTCTGTATCAATCTCTGTGTCTGTTTCTATCTGCCTATCTGTGTCTCTCTCCTTGTCTTTGTTGTTTCTCTTTGTCCCTGTCTGGCTGTCTATCTGTCTATCTGGTTGCTCTTCTCAGATACAGTACCTCCACAACCATAAAATTCAGCTCGCATAGCTGCGGAAGTAGCCCAGGCTATTACGTTAATGCGGATGTATCGGGTCTTTATCAGCGGTCTTAGAGTGTGTTTCACAACTGTATTGTGATCTGAATTGGCCATGAACACCTAAAAAGAAAAATGATGTGAAAAATCGACAAGGTTTTGTAAAAAGTGCCAAGGTAACCTGTAAAACAGATTTTGAATAAAAAACGTTTAGCCGTTTGTCTCACGTTAGCAGTTAAAGGTGATGAACAGTAGCGGCTGTATTTTGTTTGTTTTCATTAGGTCATGAATTGTGTCAATCAACAATTGTTTAAATATACAAAGTGTTAAAAAAAATCAGATAAAATACAATTATGTAAAAGAGATGAATATGTCGAAATATTTTATAACAAAAAAATTTTTTACCCTTAATCCAATAAATGTACACGACACAAATTAGATCCTAGTGTCCAGGAATGCCCTGTCTAAGATAAAACGCCTCGAAATGTTGTAAGAAAACTTTTTTGCCAAGGCTGTAGAGTGTGTGATTGCCTCTATGTACACATCATTCTCATTATCTGAGACTGTGCCGTCGCCCAAAGAAGCACTTGCAGTCAAAATGTTGCGTCCTCTTACACGTCTCTTATCTTCCTTCACGACAGTGAAAGAAACCGCAAAGTATTCTATTTCTTTTTTCCCCACATCGAATAGTACTTATTGTTTAGAATTATATCAAATAAATATGTCGTCAAAACTGTTACTCTAGTACTTTTTATTTGCTAGATTCTCAATGTCATTCTAATCCAATGTTTTGGCTGATGGAAAATACAAACAGAGATAGATAGAAGGCTTTATTACTAAAATATTACAGCCAGAAGGCTGAATTGTGTATTAAAATACAATATTTATAATATAAATATTTTAAAAATATTTAAATGCAATTATACCTTTGTAGAGTTATATTGGCATTCCATAAAGTTAAACCAAACAAGTGCAAACGAAATAAGAAAAACTTGTTACTACTTCTGGATGTTTCCCATCAACTTTAACGGGCTCAAATACTCGCTTCTTTTTTTGAAAAACTGTTGAAAGATCTTTTGCCACTTCCAAGTCATATTCATGCTAAACTAATTACAATTTTTCGTATTTTCCCTTTCATTAACAAAATTGTAAAGGTTCCACCGCTATGACTGTATTCATTGTACTAAATAAAATTTCAATTGAAGGAAGGTTCCACCACCAAAACTGTGCCAACCCATAACTGACTAGACATGGAGTAATCGATTATTTCTTCTGTGAGGGCCACTGGAGCTAGGTACTTAAGGAAAGCCAGAGGGGGCTATTTCTTCCCTCATTTATAACAGAGTTTCACCACTGAATTGAATCAGATAGCAGCTGTAAGCAGGCATTGTTAAATTAATAAATATTTTGGAATTGCTTTTGAAAAAGAAAATAGGTTGGAAAGCGAAGACTGTTCTTCCCTGCTCGTAGGACGGTAGAACGACCAAACAAACTTAACGTGCAAAATGGTTATTCGTACTATTATGTCGAAAATACTTGCCCTGCGATGTCAGACACAACGGTGCTGAATTAATCATACCTGACTGATTCTATATGGTGTAAACGTCACTCCATTGTGACTGTATGACAAGGTGTAGTTTTTTACAAATTGCATTCCACTATTAGATGAACTTCTTCCTTGGGTCGCTACTGCCGTTACTAACTTCTCACCCATGAAATCAACCATTAACCAAGGTTTTGTATCTGTTGAAAGTGGCACCCACGCACCAATTTGCTCGGGAGTTTCCTGGAAGTTTAGTCTTCCATTACCGTGTGTTGGACCAAATAAAGAAGAGTATGTTATGATCCTAATTGCACCGTTTTCCATTCCAAGAGGTTTCGGATCAGAACAACCTGTTGCAAAATGAGCGAGAAAGTTATTTAGATAAATCTTTGCACTCCTCTTGGGCAATTTTAAGCATTTATTTTGTAGGGATGTATTGAGTGATTTTCGAAAGAAATAGAAGTACACGCGAAGAAAAAGACAAAGAATATGTCTGTGAAAACGTTCTCCAAATGGAAACACAGTTCTCCTGAATTAAAAAATATGTTTGCCCGTGTTTATGCAGAAACAAGGTCAAATATGCAAATTTGCTGTGGGGGCACCTTCTGCTCCCCTCCTCGCGGGTAGAAAGTGGAACATGGATCATCTTACTTGGTGGTGGTCCTAATTCGAAGCAGTTGTACGAGCCCTGAAGGTTAATGCACTTTTCTGAGCCATCAGACTCAGCACATGTGTGAAGAACCAAACGACACTCATCGATATCTGAAAGCATAAAGTATGACATTGGTTATACTGCCAAAAGAAATCACAGTAACTTGATTTTGACCCTTCTCCTAAAACACGTTTCTTCTACTTTTCTACAAATACGTATACAAGCCTAAATAAAGGGTTTCACACTTTCCTAAAGAATATTTTGGTAGGAATAGAATGGATTGGTGGAACAGGTGTGTTGGAATGGAACGGGATGAGTAGAGTAAGTGGGACACGTAGTTTGGAATGGATGGAAGTAGAATGACTGAAGTTGGGGAACAGGTACGTGGGATTGAGTGGAGTGGGATGGTTAGAGTAAGTTAGATAAATCGATGACGATTGATGAGTTAAGAATGGATGGTGGTACAGGTTCGTTGGAATGGGTAGAGTATAGATGGGAGAAGTTTGATTGGGATGAAATACAATGCAAGGGAAAGAATATACGTAAGTAAAAAAGGTAGGTTGGGATGGATTGTGATTAGAAGGGTAGAGTAGTTGGGATAGGTTGGTCGGAATGGTATTGAGGTTTATTGGTGGGACGGGTGGCGACCAATCGAAAAGATGGATGAAATTTGTAGATAAATGGCTTAAAAGATTGGAATACAAGGAGTTAGTCGTATAAGGGAGATTTGATTTCATGTTGTACCTGAACAGTTCGTCCCGTCGCCAGTCCATCCAGAATTGCATGTGCAAGTAAATGATCCTAAGGTGTTGCTACAATTTGCCTCAGCGTGACAGTTGTGTAAATTGCTTACACATTCATCAATGTCTAAAATGTAAAGCATTTAAGTGTCTTTTAAACCATTAAACTATTAATTTTTTTTCTTTCAAAGTTTCTAGTCTAAATTATTTACAATTCGCTTTTGATTGCAAAAGACAATCGCAACTGCTTGTTTCAATTGAAAAGTCTGACGATGATAAAAATTCAAATTTACATAGAAAGATATTCTTGCGTATAGATAGTTTCCTAAGAACAGCAATATTGACGATGAAAACAATTATTATTAGTATTTTTAATATTTATTATTGTTTACTATTATTATTGGTATTTCGTAGCTAGTAAGAGAAGACAACGTAACGAGTCAATGTAACAAAAGCATCCGTTTGTGGTTTATATTTACAAATGTTTCTAAGTTTCTGCTAGATTATTCCATTCTAACTCTTTATAAAATATGCTTGTCATTCCACCTGGACAATACTTTCCCTTCTCCCAGGAAGCAGATTGTATTTAAGCTTTGGGTTTTAGAAAGCAATAGAAAGAACCTCGTTGTCAAAGCAATTCTGAATAATAGTAAGCACGGTACACTAGCATGCAAAAATTTTAGGAAATGGAAACACCTAATGTTTTCTACGATTTTACTAAAATACGCCGCAGTTGCTAAGAATTAAAGATCAAGTACATATTAAAGTATATCATCACATAGTTAGCATTCTAACCTGGTGTAGTAACTACAACTGGCAAGCTCCATACTCCTTCCCCTTTGGAGCTTATAGCTGCAACTTGAACTGTGTAGTTGGTGTGCGATTCAAGACCTGTGATCACTAATTCCCTCAGTGAAATACTCACAGTCAAGTTTGTCTCAAAACCGCTGTCATTCCTATAAATCACTCTGTACCCCTTTGGTACGCCGCCAAACTCGTTATCAGAAAGAGATTGCCACTTAACAATTATGGTGGAATGATTGTTCGTAATCGTGGTTGCAGTCGGGCTAACCCAAGGAACTGAAATTGAAATTTTATTTATACAAAGTCTCATCATTTTGACCAAGAAAAACTACTATTGATTAGAAAAAAATCTTAATTTATCAAGTATTTTAAAAACCGGACATGCATTTTGCGGAAACTAAGCTAATTTGGCAACTTATCACAAAACCCTTATCCTCTAAGTGCCATAACGAAACGAAGTTAAGAGCTGGCCTACTTAACTGGCATTGAGTTCCAGAAGCATTTCTTTGCTATTAACACTACAAATTAAAAGGAATAACAGAAATACTGGATTTAAACAGTCAGTTAACTGTCTGATAGGGCTGTGAAATTAGCAACAAATACTACGTTACCGGTTTCAAATGTAGATGAAAATGCAAGGCTGTTGTTTTTCGGACTGGCGGGTCCGAGACCTTTCTCGTTAAATGCCATCACAACGATGGAAAAGTCGCGAAGATAATGTAGGTTAATCAGTGTAACTTCAGTAGTCTCTCTGCCGCTCACCGTCACATTTTTCGTGTTCTGACCTGTCGTCTCATCGGTAAGAGCAACAATGTAGCCAAGAATAACGCCACTAACACAGGACCAATCAGGAGGGTTCCACGATGCCGTTAGGTTGATACCCTTCTCAATGTTGGAAAGCGTTACGTTTGTAGGTGGAGCAGCCGGCACTGACCGACAAATCACAGTGGTCATTAGATTTGGCATGATAAAATAGTATGTGTTTGCAAACAATAATCTACATTTGGATTGCTGTGTCCTGTTATCAGCAGCTTTCGCATAGGTATACAAAAGCATGTTTAACAAGGATTAACTAATCTAGTTTTTCAACGAGGGTGTTTTAGCCCAATCAAAATACAACTTCCAAACAGGGGAGGATCTGGATTGCAAGTCAAAATTCTTTATTACTCGACACATTGTAAAGGAATGTAAAGGGATTCAATTTATCCTGAAGGACTTCAAGGCCAGGCCCCAAAGCCTTTGTTAGACTTGCTTATATACTGGGAGCCCAGTAGCTGGAGATACCTGTAACTGTATTAGTACACCATTTGCCAATCTATTCATTACGTCAAAATTTGCCTATTAGAGAACATTTAAAACTGTTTTCAAGCTTCCGTCACAGAAACCGAAATAAAACTAAAACAGTCTGCGAAAGACGGTAACCCAAGGAAGCTATAACAATTAAGTTAACTACTTTGAAAGAGCCATCAAAGCGTCTTCTTATTAAATTTGAAATATGCTTATATTCTTTTGTTGCAAGTACTGAACATTTAACACACTATACGGCAGAATTCCCTGAGTTTTGCTCAGAAGGCTTAAAACTATACAACCAAAGATCTGACTTTGTTTAGTCAAAGCAAATTACAGCTGTAGGATAGAATAGAAGGGAATAGAAAAAGTAAAAAAAAGGTAGAATATAATAGAATATATTTAAAAGAATGGGATAGAACAGAATAGTATTAAACAGAATAATATAGAATGGAATATGATAGAAGAACCAAAATCTCAATGTTTTGAAGTATTTGATCAAATCTATGCGTTATAATAAAAAAGACCAATTTAGGTTTTTACCTCCATCTTCCGTTTTCACCAATACTCTTGTCTCGGTGCCAGCTCCGACGGAGGTTCTTCCGCTGACACCTATCCAGTAGTTTGTACAAACTCTAAGCCCTGTCAAAATATACGCCCCAGGCTCCAGTCCCACAAACGTATATCCTTGTTTGGTAGCTCCACTGGTTGCACTTTCCCACGTGACTTTAAAGCCTCGAAGTATTCCATGGACTTTATCATGCGCTATGGTCTTGTTCCACTGCACGTAGATACTTGTGGAACTCATGTTTAGCAATTTCATTATCGACGGACCTTCGCTTGGAACTGGAAAACAAAACCATGTTTGAAATATTTTGGCCTCCAATGTCTTTGAATGGTATGTGTTATATTCATTTTTAACGATAGTGTGTGCTTGATAAAGAACTGATTTATTACTAATTACTGCCAGCAAAGTAAAAATATGTGCTGTATTTTATAGCGCCTTTACCATATGGGTATGCTCAAAGGCGCAATACAGTGAACAGTTTTATCCCAAGTGGACCGAACGCATTTGTAGGCACAATTTGGCACCGTTTCTTAATGGTTCACGTATGTTGCATGGTACTCGTTTTCCTCACCCCGGAAATATGGAAAACTGACTGAGGTGTAGTGGGAAACAGGATCAAAAAATTATTCAGCCCTCGATCAGGCCGGACCTCATGATTTGGAGGCAAAGATTTTACAATAGCGTCAATTCCTCCGCCAATTATAGAGATTAGGCAATCTTTCTAGGAATACGTTCTGTTTCATTGCCAATTGTTTTAGTTGTAACAAAACTAAAGCCAAACAAGATGTGTTTGTTCAGGGTTTTGGTTGTAATGACAAACCGAACATTTTTTTGTTTACATAGCGAAATTTTTTTACAAAACAATAACTTGAACACTTGTAAATTGGATCTTTCCTTAGAAAGGCTTTAGAAATTGAAACTTAAGCCACGAATTCCACTTCTTTAGGCTCAAAGTTGCCTCTTATTAGCTGCACCGCCATTATTTGTTTACAGTAATTAGTTACTATCTCATCAGTTTTTTTGTAGAATAAATTTACCTGATTCGTAAGTGGAAGCTATTGCAAGGCTGCTGTTTCCAAGACTTGCAGGTCCAACTCCTTTTGCGTTGAATGCCATCACAACAACTGAAAAGCTATGTAGATAATGAAGGTTCCAAATTGTTACAGTAGTTATGTTACCTCCGTTCACCGTCAAGTTTGCTACTTTTTGTCCAATGGTCAAATCCTTAACAATTATGATATAACCAAGAACACCTCCGGTAGTGCAGCTTGTCGCAGTGGGACTCCATGATGCATTGAGGTTGATACCCATCTCCGTGTTGGAAAGAGTTACATTTTCTGGTGCTGCTTCTGGGGCTGTATAAGCAATAAGAATTAGAAAAATACCTCATCATATTCAATTGTTTGTACAAAATTGTTCATTATTTCCAAACGTTTCAGATCAAATAGTTGTTCAGCTCTCAGCCATGTTAGTGGATGACTTGGATGAGAGGTTAAAAGCAGATTGTTCTCGCCAAAGATCTAAAACTAATTCACCTTTCATTCGTGTTTGACCGCAGGCGCAACCCAGAAACGTGAAAAAAACCCAGTGAAACAAAGTAAAATAAACCAACTATTTTCAGTTAATTAATAAACAGTATAGTTTCACTAAATGCTGTAAACTTCCAGATGGTCAATTCTTTTCAAAGCTTGGTCAAGAAATACAATTTCATCAAAGATTCCTTAAGAACGCAAAACTGTTAAAACACAAAAAGAATATTCCTGTAAAAACGCTATTTTTTTGGGTAATTTTAATTTGTAATCGATTAATTATTGTTAGTATTTGCTCTGCCTTATTAGCGGCTGCGCAGTGATAAAGTTGCGAACAAGTTGGACTTGTACACTTTGTGTAGCATCTTTGACCATACCCTTGAAAGAACCTAAAAAGAGCAACATTTTTACCCGGCTTGTAGGCAGTGACGATCTACTGCGCTCCTTACCTTGTTCAAAAACCATTGCTACTTGCAAATTGATATTCCAGGAATTAGACTTGATTTCTACTATTGGCAATTATCCGAGTAATAATTCTCTAGTTTGGAGTGCGGGTCCTGGGGGAAAATGGGACAAGGAGGAAAGGAAAACAAAGATGGCGGAGGTAACAAAATGCTTAGTAACTTGGTAATACGCGTAACAAAGCCCTCACAACCTGTAGTGGAACGGTATTTGCAATGCACATCGCCAGTATTAGACTTGTTTAACTCATCTACGAAGGGTTAATCTCCATTAGATCGGTGCCGCGTCCAGGGGGAGTCACAAAAACACTCTAGCAGTACGAAAACAAGGGGCGAGTACTCAAAGGAGCAGTAAGCTCGCCAAAAATACATAAGCTTGAGCCAAATATCTTTTTAACACAAATTAGGTTATAAAGCACCTCAGATTTTTTGTTATCGTAGAAACAAGATCAAATTAATAGCCGCATCGAACTTACCTTGGTAATCTGTCATCACCAGTGCTTTAGTTTCGACACCAGCCCCCACGGCCGTCCTTCCGCTGACCCCAATCCAATAGCTTGTACATTTTAATAGTCCAGTTACGTTGTGTTCTGAAGCACTCAGTCCAATGTCTGTGAATCCTTTAGAGACTCCGTTCACATAAGACACCGTTACTCGAAAACCTCGGAGGATCCCGTTAACCAAGTCCAATGGTATGCTTGGGTTCCATTTCACGTAAATAGTTGTGAAACTTACACCGAGCGTGCTTATAATCGTTGGACCAACAGAAGGCACTAAGGGAAATAATGATAGTTATGGGTGCTTGCTCTCTAACTAGTTTTTGCCTAGTGAAGCTGTTTGCTAGCCTTGTTTCGTGTCAAACATTTGTAATGTCTGAAGGAAACACGGGAAAGCGGCAATCAGAGAGGTAAAGAAAGCCTGACAAGTCCTAAACTCCAATTTTCAGAAATTTGAAGTTGTTTTTCTGTAGCCACACAATTTAGTACTTGAAAACTTTAAACGGTTAGATGAAAACTTTTACTATTCCTTTCTTGAGCAACCTACAACAAACGGATCCTAAACTGTAGTTTATCATATACTCGAAGATTTTCCCACCATGAGACCATATTCAGATTGTCGTCGTAATAAATGAATCGCATGTTGATGATTCAGATTAAGCTTAATTACAACACCGTTTTAGGACCCAAAATCACCAAATCTCATTCGCATAGAAAAACTACTGTTTGTGTCTGCCAGTGTGATTGTTAACACTCTAGGGTTAAAGATGATGTTACTGATAATCCTAGTGTTAATGATAGTTTTGTTGTTAGCTTTATGATCTCTCTCACTTATCAAACATCAAGTCTTCTAATCCTCGTGCAGCATTCGTCAATACTAAAATTCTCCTTACAGTAACAAAAAAAGTTGATTAGTGCCTGAACATATATAATTTGGTTGCTCCACCTAAAACTTGGATGATGAGCCGAAAAGAAGTCGAAGGAATGTTCAATCCTTGGCAAGGCGTCCCACGCTTTGTTTGGACATATTTCCAAAGAATAAAAAAATGCTTGCTAACAGACAGGACTTTCGTGTGTTATGCAAATCTGAGAACTTCAATCTGCATAACTAATCTTTACCACATCTTTACCATCTTCAGTAAAAGTGCCCAATAACTGTTTATCAATTCCTCACTTACCATATTCATCCGTCGTAATATACATCAGGCTTGTAGCCAAGCTAAATGTGTGATATGCTTCGTTAACCGCGCGGCACTGGTAAGTAGTCAGCGCTTTCATAGGTCCAATCCTAGTTCTTTGAGTTAAAGGAATACCCCAAGCTACCCACGTGTTTGTGTTGTTTTCTCGGCAGTACATTAGCACTTTCATCAATAGACTGACGTCAACGTCGCCATAGTGACCAACTTCCACGCTGATACTGTTGTAAGTTGAAGAAAGATTTCCTACCGGAGGAACCGTGCAAAACACTGAAAAGAATAGACAGGATAGTTGAATTAATATACAAAGCAGTGTAAAGAATATACAGGGTATTAAATTAATATACAAGGCAGTGTAAAGAATAGACAGAATAGTTGAGTTAATATACAGAGCAGCGTAACATTCTGTTGGCTCTATAAAGCACTCTGTACATTAGTTTGCAGTTCTGCTTGAGTCCTCAGTACCATTCTTAGTGTTACCTGTAGGATAAATTACCAGTAACGAGCTAAGATTAAAGCCTACTATAAACACTTTAAAGAAAGCTATCAGAAAAGAAACGTCGAACCCCTAACATAGATCTTATATAAAAACTGCATTCTTTGTTGTATTAACATGTTATAGATTTTATTTTCACCAAAATGCATTCTTTGTTGTAGGTAGATTTTTATCGGATTTAATGTTTATCATAATAGGTATTTCATTATACATGATATAGATTCAAGGATTCAGCCTATTGGGGTCTTCATAATTTAGCATCAAGTAATATACATTCTAGATTTTATTTTTATGTTGCCTCCCCGATTAGCTAGGTACAGGCACGGCTAGAAAACTTGATACTTTAATAGAGTTTTATTATTATTATTATTATTATTATTGCTATTATGTTGTTGTTGTTGTTGTTGTTGTTACTGGAATAGTTGTACGAGAAACTGATGTCTTTTAGTCCAAAATATACTGCAAGTCAGTCAAAATGTCACCAAAAAACTAAAGCAGAGCAGCAGAAACAAAAAAGGCAGTGAGACGAGTGGCCTTAGACTGGGTTTGCAGCATGTAACTTGCAAGCTTTTTCCTAAAGGGAAAGAACAAAAATAGGGGCACTGATTTGTTGATCTTCAAACTCTCCGGAAAAGATGTCGAACGGGGCGTTTATAGCAAGCCAAATACGCCTTGAATTTTTTCATAATTTAGGAATCGCTCTGAGGTCAACGTAAATGTTCATAATTATTTACCGGGGGAGCATATAACCTTTCCCCGAGGAAAATAGTGTCTCAGTTGCTTGTAATGCTAAATTTTTCTCTTGGTTCCAAAACCAACTTTGCTCCTCTGACTCTGTGAATTAAGGGCTTGTTATTACATTTAGCTTTGGTTACCAACAACCTAAACAACAGCATAAAAATGAAGGGCGTATAAAGTAAATAGAATTGCTGTAGAAAGTGTTTTCAAACTTTTGACGATAACAACCAAAATACATTAGTGCTTTTTGTTGTACAATTTCGTTAATGCAGGCTGGGTTTGAAACCTGTCAAAGAGGATTTTAGAAGGAGAAGTCAAAGGGCTTTTTGAGCGCCATCTCAATCGTGGATTAAGCCACTTACCAACAAAATTCATTTAAAATTGATTGTTAAACCTATGAAAACAACTTGATGATCTCGACTTTGCGGTTTCAA
Organism: Hydrozoanthus sils; assembly: GCA_027575215.2. Lineage (NCBI taxonomy): Eukaryota > Metazoa > Cnidaria > Anthozoa > Zoantharia > Hydrozoanthidae > Hydrozoanthus > Hydrozoanthus sils. The sequence continues at coordinate 28,227 of JAOBRD020830532.1, forward strand.
AGCGTTCCTCTCAAGCACCAACTGGGTACACGTTAGTTGATGACGTTGACTTTTTGTTATTAGCCATTAAGGTATATTAACGTACACTTCAAAAAACGAATGGTTATTTTAACCATTTTTAATGGTTACATACATTAGTGAATGGTTATATCAACCCTTTATTTTTTTGATTAAAATACGAACCATAAAAGTATGGACTATGGTTGAAACGACCCACTAGATAAATTCACCCAAAGAATATTGGTAAAATGTACCATACAAATTGGTTGTATTTTAACCATTTCTAAATTAGTTTAAATAGGTCGAAAGAACCAGAGTTTTTTTGGTCATATCAACCAATTTAAATTATAATATCCCGACCCTTAATGCTTTCTTCTATTTAAGCTTTAGAATATATATTCCGTGTTTCCATACTCTGTTGGAAACACGCGGGATTGTTGGGAGAACACAAGAAAAGTTTTGGATCACGAGTTAAAAGCGAGTGATTCAAACTATTTTCGAGTGTTCTCCCAACAATCCCAAGAGTATGGAAACACCATAATAACTGATGACGTCATTCATGATTTCCATCCAGATTTAGAAAATGGTCCTCGACCAATCAGAGCGCGCGTATTATCGAAATTATTTTATAAAAATACGTATTAGCTATTAAGGTTGGAGAATTCATTTGTAGTGCTTACTGTCATAGGTAGCAGAACACTTTATAATTCTTGTGAAGCTGTTTAAGAATGTTCCAGATTCAAAGGCGTCTTGAAGATTGATTATGATTGGGCTCGAGGCCTTCGAACTAGTAAAAGTAATGACAGCTGCTAGTTTCCCATTCTCGTCTCTGTGGAATAAAAAGACACCCAATTTGGAAATGACGTTATTCTTGTTTCGCCAACAAACATCGTGCTTCCAGTTATTAAAAGTAACCTTAAGTATTCTGAGGTAGTTTAAAGTGCCTATGAAACGAAATTTGTTTTTCATAATATTGCAGCTTATCGTGTCTTAAAAAGGGATTAGAGAGAAAAAACTGCAAAATTAGTTTCAAATGCGATTTTTTTGTCTCCGAAAAAGAGACAAGTCTGGCACAAAAAGTGGTTCCCATAAAGTAGGAAGACCGGAGACGAAATGACGTAGTAAACTGCATTTTTTGGGAAATAGTGCATTGATACGTCCGGTGTGTATACATTCTTTTAGCTACTAACATCGTTAGGCGCCCCAGCTACGCAATAACTTCCACCTTTCTTCGCTTTACCTCTTTATCTTGTCCGCCATTGCTTTCAGTTTTCTCAGTTAACTATGTCATAGCCGTGCGCGGAAAGGAACCACTTTTGAATCACCAAATACAATTTTCGATTGTAGAAAAAAAAGTAAGACAAATGTCGAACGCAACTCAAAACCAAACAATTTTGAGATTAAACGTTATAAATTAACTTGGGCTCAAAAAAATGTTTTCGTTTCACAGGCATTTTAAAATACGAGGACGACATAATAGACGGCTACTGCAGCTTACAAAAGCACACTTCCTGCCCACCCTTGTCAATCACGTGTGGCTAGTTTGCTTCAGTTCTATTTTGTCCGAGTTACGCTTTGTGAACAGAAAAGGATGAAAGTGATCTTTTTAAAGGTAAAAGAAGATTAACACAATTTTCTCTAGGTCAAGTATCAAGTATCAAGTATCAATTTATTTTGCCATAAATATTACAATTACAAATACAATTACTACATTAAAGTAATATTTATTGATATGGCGAGGAAGCCTGAATTGAAGCCGCTAGGACTTATTTTAGCATCAG